>CAXARO010001305.1:0-15804 GCA_963971305.1 Arcuatula senhousia
TTCCACAAAGTTTTATGGGAGTTGTTGCCCTATGAACTTTGAAAATTCACTAAAATATCAGTTTTTCGCATTTTCTTTCTAAGCGCCTTTAGATATTAGAGAAGAGAATTTAATTAACAAGTATTTAGAGGCAGAACCTTTAACAAAATTCCCACCTTTCGACAACAGGAAAAGGCCAGTAATGCCAGTAGTGAAGAAAGAAGTTACCCTTAGCCCAACAGCAAAGGTAGGCCCTTCTCCAATTTCCAATCAATATTGGGGATGAAGATAGTGCTATGTAAGTAGGAAATAAATTTAAGTTTCTCACATATTCCAACATTTAACAAATATTCGGGATAACTGGTTCATTAAAGTGGTCGTCAGTATTATGGAATTAATGGAAACATTTACATCTAATATTGGAGTTCGCCAAGGTGAAGTTCTTGGTCCTAACCATTAATGATGATACAAAAATCCCGAATAATTAAAATGTCATACTTTTTTTAACTCGCCAATCAAGTAATACTTACAGGGATAAGACAATGTCTATGAACAAATATGACACAGAAATAATGGTATGTTTATTGTTTTTTAAAGCAGACATTTTTGCTGGCAAGATCTTTTTAGTCCTCTACCGGCGAAAGCCAAAGGGGACTATAGGTTTGCGCTCTGTCCGTCTGCCTGTCTGTCACGCCTCAGTTTTCCGCACTTTTTACCATCACATGGCGTCCGTCGTCCGTCGTCGTCGTCGTCTGTTAACAATTTTTCAAAAATCTTCTCTGAAACTACTGAACAGAAATTAATGTAACTTGGTATGGTATGAATGATCCTTAGGGTGTCCTGCACCAAACTTGTGTTTCAATTTTTGATCCGTCAAAAAACATGGCCACCGTTACTAAAAATAGACTAGGGGGGTCAGACTACTGTTTTTGGCTTGTAAATCAAAAAGTATAAGAGATACATGAAATCTGATGCCACGCTACTGCTTCAGTATCAAAAGTTCTACAAAAGTCTCCATTTGGTCGAAGTTGTCAGATGACCCCTTATAGGGGTTAACGCCCCTTTAAGGTGAAAAATAGCGTTTTTGCATGTTTTTGGCCTATGAGTGAGTGAGTGAGTGAGTTGGTGTTTTACGCCCGTGCAACGCTATATAGGTTATTTACAGGCGATGAACATGAAAAGGATGATAAAATGAACATGAAATGATGATGATGATAAAATTTCAGTTTTCCGCACTTTTTTCTCTAAACGCTTATAGATAATGAACTGATTTTTGGTATGTGAGTTAACCTTGATGAGTTTCAAATCAGGTTTGAGTTTTTTTGTCGGTCCACAAATTTTTATGGGAGTTATGGCCCTTTGAACTTTGAAAATTCACTAATATATCAGTTTTCCGCAATTTTTTTCTAAACGCTTATTGATTATGAGCTGATTTTTGATATGTGATTTAACCTTGATGAGTTACAGTCTACAGATCAAGTTTGAGTTTCGTGCCGGTCAACAAAGTTTTATGGGAGTTATGGCCCTTTGAACTTTGAAAATTCACTAAAATATCAGTTTTCCGCATTTTTTTCTAAACGCCTTTAGATATGTGATTTAACCATGATAAGTTACAGATCAAGTTTGAGTTTCATGCCTGTCCACAAATTTTCATGGGAGTTATGGCCCTTTGATCTTTGAAAATTAACTAAAATTTTAGTTACCCACACTTTTTTTTATCTAAATGCTTACAAATAATGGTCTGTGAGTTAGCCTTAATGAGTTACAGATCAAGTTTAAGTGAATTGCTGGTCAACAAATATTTATGGGAGTTATGGCCCTTTGAACTTTCACTAAAATATCAGTTTTCCGCACTTTTTTCCTAAACGCTTATCGATAATGAACTGATTTTTGATATGTGATTTAACCATGATGAGTTACAGATCAAATTTGAGTTTCGTGCCGGTCCACAAAGTTTTATGGGAGTTATGGCCCTTTGAACTTTGAAAAATAACTAAAATTTTAGTTACCCACACTTTTTTCTACATGCTTACAGATAAAGGTCTGTGAGTTAGCCTTGATGAGTTACAGATCAAGTTTAGGTTTAGTGCTGCTCCACAAATTTTTATGGGAGTTATGGCCCTTGAAATTTGAAAATCCATTGCAATTTTCTTTTCCACTCTTTTTTATTGTTCCTTGTATATAATAAACTGATCAAGTTTAGGTATTCAAATTGATACCAGTGACTAAAATATGAGGCCGGTAGGGGACTATGTATTGTTTTGCAATACTCTCAGAATGCTTGTTTTTTAATAATTTACTTTTATTCTATTTTAATATGACAAAAATGAGTTCATGTTTGTTTGAGTTTAAAGACTGATGGTGTTTTTATGTCGGGTAATGAAGATACTGACGACAAGTCTTCTTGTGACGGAGAGTTAAAAAAAGAATGTCAAAGTCAGAGTACTTTGGAGGAGAAATGGAATGAAACGTTTAATGGCTTAAACAGTAAGTTAGATACTTTAGTAACTTTTGTTGAAAAGTAGGCAGAAAGAAAAACTCTAAGAGAGTTAATGCCACAAAATGAAATGTCACATAATCAAATTCATACTGAAAATAATGACTTGCCTCTCCTGATAATATCCCCCACTTCTCACGTGGAGGCCGTATGGGCTCTACAACTGCTTTCTCTTAACAATAAATCATTGCAGGTCATCATTGATTCAATTGAAAGGAGAATGGTTAAATAGTATTTTACATCTGATAATCAAAGGAATCATTCATAATATGTCTTGTTCTTAACGAGTTCCTGAAGAATGTCAATAATAGTATAAAAACAAGTCGGCGAGGAGAATTGTGCACGTTGGAAAACCGATTTTTTAAGGAAAATTCTCTCCTCCTATAGTGACAATATGTCTTCACATGAGGGAAATGGTAAGACCGGCGTGTCACCTACCGGCTATTTGGGCAACCTAAAAAGTTTAAGTACTAAATAGCCAAATTAGACAAACAATATAACAATATATGTTTTAAGTCAAGCCTCAGATTGTTACAGATGAGAAAAGTTGGCTGTGCAAGACGGAGAGATGTGTTCGACGTTCCTGGAATGTTTGAGAAGGAAAGAAGCAAAGGTGTACCAAAGGGGTAATCAGTATCATAAAACCGTTAAGACAAAGACGAAACCGGCAGACAAAAAATCAACAAAACAAACCACATAACAACATAAAACACACACACAGATGACAACAAAGATTCATGATAAACTGTTATAATGAATAGACACCAATTAATAGTTGTTCATTGATTCTAGTGCGTATGTTTCATAATTTTGCTTAATAATAACTTCCTTTTATTTCTGCATAATTATTTGAATGTAAATGGTCCTGCGAAGAAAATAGTTTTATTTTATTTATATTTCAGTGTATCTGAAAGTTAAGTGAAAATTGACAATATGGCAGAGGTTGATGAGAATAGTGAGTGAGTGAGTGTGTTGGTGTTTTACGCCCATGCAACGCTATATAGGTTATTTACAGGCGATGAACATGAACCGGTAAATTTTGAAGAACCATAGGAAAAGGGGGAGAGTTGGGTAAGAACGGAAAATTTAACCTATGTGATGCACTACTTGGCGGTCCACAAAGGGGTCTTTTACGTGCATGAAGCGTGGCTCTCTTCACACACGTTGGCCCACTATGGTCGGCGGTCAGAGTTTACGTATTATAGACCTGACAACCCCCGCGGACGAGGGCTACCCTATTCAGCCACCTAGGGTGCACACTTGGTCGCTCTGTGGACTGAGCACTGACCCGACGTCAGAATCCAAAGACCCTAAGTCGCCTCTTACGACAAGCTAGGCTCTGCTGCGGGCCTATTCGCCACCCGAGCCCCGCACGGGATTGATGAGAAAAGAAGTTGGAGGGAGTAGAAAAACCCAGCCTCTGGCAGATGGAGAGGCATGCTGGCTTTTGCCCTAGATGACATGAGAAGTCGTATTCTATTGAAGCAGGAGGAGGAGAGACCTTCCTCAGAGGAGTTGTTTGAAGGAGTGTCAGATATCCCTGAGGGTGATCTACCAGCTAAATAGTTAGAACGCCACGGTATGTTCCTCCCTACCAAACCCCCTGCCCTTTGAAGAATGCGACAAAAGAGATAAAACTATCAGGAGGCACGTCGTAATAGCCCACTTATCTAAAGTGTTTACCTTCCCCGACACCATTTCAGGGTTACATCAAATGAGGCAGCTGGACGTACGGAAGAGAATGGATCAGATGATTCTTGGGGATCAAGGCACTATTCTTTAGATGTGAGAGTATCTCCGGCCGCGAGTTGCCATTAGTGAGTTGTGCACACTAGGAAAAGAGATAGGAGTGAGAACTCTTTGCATGGTGGCAGGGTGGGACCCCCCAAAGACAAATCGGTCCGGGACCTGTAAATTGTCACGGGCTGTTGCTGTATTGGAGGGTAGCAGTCCAGTTGTTGAGTTTCTTGTCCAAGGATCAGCGGGAGCTCATAAAGACATTGGAGGTTTGGTCCCGTTATACGTAATGGAGCAGCTTGTTACGATAAAGTAACCCTCCCATCGTTTCTTTCCGTGAAGTTGTCGATTCCCACCCATTAATCCCATCGGAGCACAGCGAAACCAATTGGTAGCGCTCGAAAACGCATTTAAAAAAGAAACGATCCTCTATCGTATGCTTAGAATATGTAATCAATTTTAAAAGAGTGTATAATTAATGGTTACTTTTCAAAAAGAACCGATCCTGAACTTGATGAAGTTAAAGATCAGTGTAAAAGTCTAATAATGTTTTTACGATATATCTGAAACCTTATTAACATATTTGATTGAACTCATCATCAAACACGTTGTCCTGTATGAATTGTTTTTACGATATATCTGAAAACTTATTAACATATTTGATTGAACTCATCATCAAACACATTGTTCTGTATGAAATATACAAACATATTAATTTAAGTGTGTAACTAAGAAAATTGTTTTGTTTCGTTGAGGTGACCCGCAGCAGAGCCTAGCTTGTCGTAAGAGGCGACTAAGGGTCTTGGGATTCTGACGTCGGGTCAGTGCTCAGCCCACAGAGCGACCAAGTGTGTACCCTAGGTGGCTGAATAGGGTAGCCCTCGTCCGCGGGGGTTGTCAGGTCTATAATACGGAAACCCTGACCGCCGACCATAGTGGGCCAACGTGTGTGGAGAGTGCCACGCTTCATGGACGTAAAAGACCCCTTTGTGGACCGCAAAGTAGTGCACCACATAGGCTAAATTTTCCGCCCCTACCCATCTCTCCCCTTTTCCTGTGGTTCTTCAAAATTTACCGTTCCTTTGTGTCCCACCCCTATCCCCATATTTCATTTATAATCACCCTTTCATGTTCATTTTATCATCCTTTTCAATAACCTATATAGCGTTGCACGGGCGTAAAACACCAACTCACTCACTCACTCACTCGTTGAGGTCAATGGGCTGGAATAGTAACCCTCACGGAGGAAAACGTAGAGAGGGTTACGTTATCTTAACTAACTTTGGAGTCGCTGCTAATTTGTTGTCATTTTTCTTTGAGTGTGTTATAGTGCGATTTTTGAGTTGCTGAGGATATCTCATAAACTCTATCATGGTGAATATTAATATGAAGGTTTAAATCCCGAAGATCCTCGGAAACCCAGGGTTTAGAACCCTGAGTTTTCTAGGATGAATCCCTTTTTCCACATGAAAGAAGCAGAGGTACCAATGGGGTATCCGAATGTCAAAAGTCCGAAAGGGCAGAGACTAAACCAGTAAACACAAACAAGAACGGGACAAAAACAGACAACACGTAAAACATGGAAACACAAAACAACTGAATGTCAATCAACAACGCGAACTCCAGTCGAAACAAGAGTGAACTCAGGTGCTCCGGAACAACTGAAATCGCGATTGGCACAGCTGATTAAACGCAGCTTTTTCAAAAAGAAGCAGAGGTACCAATGGGATATCCGAATGTCAAAAGTCCGAAAGGGCAGAGACAAAGCCAGTAAACACCAACAAGAACGGGACAAAAACAGACAACATGTAAAACATGGAAACACAAAATAACTGAATATCAATCAACAACGCGAACTCCAGTCGAACAAGACAAGAATGAACTCAGGTGCTTCGGAAGAGTAAGCAGTTCCTGCTTGCTATAGCACACCCGTCGCGTTGCCAATAGTCCATTCAGCGTGTCAAATCCGGTAAAGGAAGACAAAACAACACCCTATGACAAACAAACATCTGCACTCATCTGAGAGATCGAAATCCCATATTTGTCTATAAGTGCATGATGTGTTCCGTAAAATTTCTTGAGTGAAGACAGCAACCGAGGAGCAACATAACCCTGTGTGAGCAATTTTTTCGTCAGACGTGTCGCTCTGCTAAGGAAATCGATGGTAGTCCCGCACGCTCTGGAGTAACGAATCAATTGAGATACGTAAACTCCATAAGCTGGAGCGGACGGAATGTTGCTACGCAAGAAGGGGAAGTTGACGATTGGAAAGTTGAAGTCATCACGTTTGTCATAGAGCCTTGTTGAAAGTCTTCCTTTAGAGTCAATTTCGAGATGTAGATCTAAATATGAAACAGACGTCCTAGAATTCGTTGTGTCCTTTATCTCAAGCTCCTGTGGATATGTGATATGGAGAAAGTCACCAAATTGAGAATTGTTTAGTGAAAGGACATCATCAATATAACGGAACGTGAGGTTGAAAGAGAGAGCTAGTCTTCGGTCTTTTTTGTCAAGAAGAGATTGCAAGAAGTCTGCTTCATATGAATGAAGAAACAAATCAGCAAGCAAAGGTGCACAATAAGTGCCCATTGGAATCCCTATTGTTTGCTGAAAAACACGTCCACCAAACTGAACACATATGTTGTCAATAAGAAAGTTGAGCATGTCGATTATTTGGTCTTCTGTAAATTTGTTCTTTTTCTTAGACTCATTGATGACAAAGTTAGTCTTGGTATAATCGACTACAAGAAATTTGTACCTGCGTTTTCCATGACTTATTTTGGTTCTGGTTATACTGGTTATACTGGAACTTTGTTGTCATTTGTATTTCGAACAAACGTGAAGGTTAGCACTGCTGGTGGAGTTTAAATTCCCCGAGGTTAGCCCGCTCCGGCACCAACACTTTTGAGTCGGAGATTACATCAAAGCTTTAAATTATCCGTCTTAATTTCAAAGTTGTCTAAACCCTAAGGTTCTTCCTACCCCTGACATAGGTTGAATATCTTAGTAATAATTTGGTTCACCAGTTTGGTATTTTTGGTTATACTGTTCTTTGCTCTTCATATTCATACAGTGTTTGGCACTTTTCAATATTTTTGGTAGAGCGCCTCTGATGAGTCTTCAATAGACGAAACACGCGTCAGGCGAAGCAAAATTTATTGTCTGAAACTTTGTTGTCATTTGTATTTTATACTGTGTCCAGTTGCGACAGGCGAGACATGTCTCTGCGTTAACAGTTTATTATACTAGTATAACTTACCTTTAGTCTTTTTGCTAATAATCTAAATTCTGAGAGCGACACTTTGCCCTCATTTAAATCATTAAGACAGTCCGTAAGTTTGTAACATCATGGAGGCCAGCAAGACACTGAAAGACTACGGCAGCCATTGTGTTTTTTAAAGGTTGTCTTCACAATTCCTTCCTTGAAGGAATCATTCAATTCTTCCACTATTTCAAAGCAGGCCTGTGGTAAGGTAGAGACATAAATTTGTTCTCTAATTGTTGATCCAAATGGATGCTAAAAAAAGTAAAAGTAGTATTAAATAACCTTGTTCTATTGTTTATACCCTTTAGCAGTTTAAATCATGTAAGTATTTATGCTGTTTATGACTTTCAACATGATAAATTGAATTTAACTTCATTATATATAATAGAATAGAAACAACTGTGTCCCAGCTAACAACGAAATCTCTTGCACCCTAATAAAGCAATAGGATCAAATGTTTATAGAGGAGATAAATGTCTATGTTCTGGATCATATAAGTGTTTACACCATATATGTATGGTCATGACATTGATAATTCATCCTTAAGTCATCAGCACATAACAAAATGGCTATAACTAAAGTGCACACTCCTGACTACCTAGGGACAGTTCACATAACATTGATCCTAAATCATGTAAATTGTAATAATACAAATCATGCATACTTACAACAATAAACTGAATACCCAGTAATTTTTATTATCATTTTCTTCTCATTATACTCCAGAACCTCTTTGCATTTCTTTCTCCAAATCTTATGTCCTGTCTCAAGGAAAGACATTCTTTGTGAGGGTGTTGGTCTCTCATGGGCTGTCCCGTGCGGGGCCCGGGTGGCGAATAGGCCCGCAGCAGAGCCTAGCTTGTCGTAAAAGGCGACTAAGGGTCTTGGGATTTTGACGTCGGGTCAGTGTTCAGCCCACAGAGCGACCAAGTGTGTACCCTAGGTGGCTGAATAGGTTAGCCCTCGTCCGCGGGGGTTGTCAGGTCTATTATACGGAAACCCTGACCGCCGACCATAGTGGGCCGACGTGTGTGGAGAATGCCACGCTTCATGTACGTAAAAGACCCCTTTGTGGACCGCCAAGTAGTGCACCACATAGGCTAAATTTTCCGCCCCTACCCACTTCTCCCCTTTTCCTGTGGTTCTTCAAAATTTACCGGTCCTTTGTGTCCCATCCCACCCCATCTTTCATTTATCATCATCATTTCATGTTCATCGTATCCTTTTCATGTTCATCGCCTGTAGATAACATGTTTAGCGTTGCACGGGCGTAAAACACCAACTCACTCACTCAAAAATTCATATATGATGTTACTACTTCCAATTGCTGCTTTGGTGTGCCTTATGCATTATCCATGAATTGCAATTGTAATATATTTTTGTTTAAATGTCTATAGATAAGGGGAAGTGCGAGATGCAAAAGTCAGACTAGTTATTTTGTGAGGAAAGAAACAAAAATACCAAATAATGACAATTTCATTTATTTTCATGTGATGGCAATAGCTCACCTGACAAGTTTTAATTATCCAAAATGCTCTACATTTAGTTGAAGATTGGGTTTTTGAAGGTATGATTTTTTTTTGCGTGCATAATGCATTTTGAAAAGGACAAACTATCCCTATTACCTTCAACTGACATGTTGGTGAACACTTTTGGTTAAATTATAATTTAATGTCGCATGAGATTTAAAAGAAAAAAGCAGAACTAAATTAAAAAAAAATCAAATCAAAATGAATCCAAAATAATTATATCTAGGTCCTGTTACAGTTGATTTTTAAATTTTATTTACAGTTTTGGATATACACAAAAACTGGACAATTCATTTAAAACTGTTAAAAGCTAAACATATCGATGACCTTTATTGGGAACTTTCATTAATTTGTTGACCTTCCAGTGATATTCGGTCGTACAGGGCGATCCTTTGTAAGTCTGACATTGCTGGCGATTTGAGCATGGCCATCTTATTCTTGCCTGAATATTGTTGAATTGAAATGCTATCAATTATACAACTAATTAAGAATGTCAAAATGAGGATGTGCACTAGTTCGGCGCACGATTTTAAATCTGTTTAATTAAAACTTGTAAGGAAAAAATCATAAGTATAATAAATATGTATATGCTGCATTGGTGTGGTAATTGTGATCTTACGATTGATGACTTCTTTATTTGGAGGCCAAATGTAGTGTGGTTACCAGTTTCTTAATATTGTAGGATTGTCCATCTTTGAGTTTCTTTTGTATCATCTCCAGTTCAAACGACGAAGGAGTTATTACGTCTTCCGTCGAATGATCTAGGGCTTTAACGAACACTTTCTGCGTTTTGCCTGTTGTCTTAATAACTGGGGCCTCCAGTATTGTAGCGGCTATCTAAATCACAATCATGGTGTTTTATCGAAACTCGTTTCTTCTAATGCTATAATTTTTTTTGTTATTTATATTTTCATCATACAATGTTCATATGTTAATAGATGAATAAGTGTTTGTTAAAATAAACCTTTTTTTTAAATGCAGACGATCTGTTTCTAATTTTTCAAGGATAAGTAGAATTTGTAAGATAACAAGCAAGTTGACTAAATTAAAATCTGAATTTCAGTGGCGTAGCTTCCATTGAGGCAATGAGGCAGTTGCCTCACTTTTTTTTTCGTCAAAAAGAAAAAAAAATGGCCGTAAATAAAAAAAAATTGGACTGAAAGAAGAAAAGACAGATACAGTAAAGCTTTTTGTGTCAGGCCGGGTCATTAAAGTCGTAGCGAATTCGTGTATCATTCAGTATTATCATCTTAATTTATCTTCTCATTTTCACATTTCTATAATTTCCCTTCTTATATAAAGTTCGTTTTATTATTTGGAAGTTTACAGGTGCACTTGCTTTCAAGAATAAAAAAAAACATCATGTCAATCAAAATTGAAGAATTCAAGTTTATTTAAAAAATGTAACATCTAAAACACACATGTGTCGGTTCTGCTTCCCATCTACTACGATCCACCAACCACCTAAATAGTATATGGCAGTTATTGTTTCATCGTTTTTACGTAAAGCATGCTGCGTCAATTTTTTGGGCGCATTTTAGTACCAAAAGAGGAACAATTTTAGCTAATCGAAATTTAAATATACATTTCATTCAAGAAATTGTAGCCTAAGGATGTTAGCATGTTGAGCTAGGAACCAAAGGTCCAATCACCAGCACTTTCGGTTGGTTCATTTTTTTCTTTGATTTGTCATTAACAAGTTTCACTATGATACTTTTCTTGCTTTAAAATAACTTTATATTTCAAGAAGAGAACCTACGGTCGACCCATCTGCAGATAAATATATAGTTGGGTAGTGATTGAAATTGCTTATACAAAGCTGTATCTAAATGAGAAAGTTTGTTTATTAACACATTAGAACCAGAAACATTTTCAGACATCTAAATCTATGCGATCTCGGTATTTACAAGAAACAACAAATAGTAAAACAAAGTACCGCTCTATCATACCCGTCCCGTGCGGGGCCTGGATGGTGAATTGGCCCGCAACAAAGTCTAGCTTGTTGTAAGAGGTGGCTAAGGGTCTTGGAATTTTGACATCGTGTTAGTGCTCAGCCTATAGAGCGACCAAGTGTGTACCCTAGGCGGCTGAAAAAGAAGGCCATTGTCCGCGGGGGGCTGTCAGGTGGGCCAACATGTGCTGAGAGTGCCATGCACGATTTATTAACGTAATGATCTCTTGGACCGTCAAGTAGTACACCACATAGGCTAAATTTTTCGCCCCTACCCATCTCTCCCTTTTTCTGTGAACTTCGAAATTTATTGTTTCTGTGTTTCCCATTACACTCCATATTTCTCATTATCATTTCATGTTCATTTTATCACTCTCTTCATTTTCATCGCCCTATATAGTGTTGCTAGGGCGTAAAACACCAAATCACTTGCTCACTCGCGCTACCATACCTAGCAGGAGCATGGCTTTAACGCGAAACGCAGTTTATAAACTAGTCGACACAATACGAATGTCAAAGTTGTGGGCATTGGATAAAAAAAGCAACTTAAGTAATGGCATTCAATTTACGAATTGTCGAAAACTCAGGAATATGAGGAGTATATATAGCCAAAATATACTCAACTGCTATCATAATTTTGAATGTCTTAGATCAACCTATGCCCGGACTGGGATAGGTTAAACAATTTCGAAATTCAATGTAGATAATATAATGAATGTTTTCTTTAGACACTTGTTCAGTTATAAAAAACCAAGACCCAGGTTGACTTTGATACCTATTTCATATGGTTAGGAGACGTATTCTGTGGCCTCTCAATAGCTAGACATTGTTTTCGGCCGGGGGGCTTCGCCCCCCTGGACCCACTGGGGATCTTAAGCGGTCCCCAGACCCCTTGCCGGTTTTGTCTCACTTTTAAAAAAGGCAAGCTACGCCACTGAATTTAATATTGAAAGAATGCTTATACAGAAAAAAAGTTTAATTGATAATTTGATGGTGTCAAAATAAGTCGCCTTTTGAAGGAATATTTATTAAAATACTTCTTAAGTAAGTGTAATCAAATTACTGATGGTATCACTTAAACAAATCAAAATTATAAAACTATTCTGACATTAAACTGTAATTTAACTAATTTTAGAAACGCTAATGTGAAAATTCAAATAAAAAGGTATTTGGAAAAGAAACAGGGTACAGTCTGGTCAACCGTACCAAAAGAGTAAGTTATCCATTCTTTTTATATTTGTAACATGTGACCAATACACATCAAAGTTGTCAAACGTAATATTAGATAAATTTTACCACGCTAATAATTTAATAAAATGGTGTCAGTTTAGTCAAAACAAATATATTTTGTTTTTAAGTCCCTTAGTTATAGTATAAAATATATTTGAGAATAAGTACAGTATAATTTATAATTATATTTGAGATTGAAGCTCCCCCAATTAAAGTCATTTATGTTATTTCTATTTATTATATACCTAATTTTTTTCCAGTAAGAAAAATCCTAACTTAATATATATAACAGACACTAGTACTGAAGAGGAACCCAAGTATCAGGAGAAAGGGTAGGTTATTGTAATATCATCTAGGTTTAATGATATTTTTATTATATGTTCATATTTTTTCTTTGTTGAAATTGTACTGAAGTAAATCATCACATTTACAAATAGGTCATTATTTTGAGGAGATATATATATATGGTATTGTGATTTAATATCCCTAATAAGTTGATCTGTATAAAATATTTTATGAATGGTGTTAAATGTAAGAAATATGTAAACATAAAATTATTAGTTTATTGTGATTACCAATGATCTTGCTAAAACATTGAGTATTTCATCTTTTTACACTAGTAATTTCTAACCAAATAAAGTATGAATACCTTTTTTTTGCTGATGACAAAACAGGAAAAACTGTTTTAATAATTATGAATATTCTCTCTGATCAGTAGGTAAAGAAAATGATGCAAGCTGTTGTTATGACAGTGTGACTTTTCCTTTCCACTATTACAACAAAACAAATGCAAAAAATTCTTGTATTACATTTTGCAAATAAAAATACATGGTACATCACAAATGGTACTGTATGAATGCAGGGTTTTCCAATGATATCCATTATTTGTACACTTATTTTTTATTTTAGCACCAACACAGACAATTTGACATCACATGAAAAAGAACAGGCAGCACTAGAAGTGCTAACATTTACATCTTTGAAAAAAATAGAGGCCCTGGAGACTCGTATTCATTTTATTAAGAGAACTTTGAAAACCAGGAAAGATGAACTTAAGAAGAAAGACTGTTTACATCAATGATGAAGGAAAGGTTTAAATTGATTATGACTGGTAGATTACATTAACTAAAGAAATTACATGCAGTGAAAAAAACTTAGTGACATGATTGATGTGACATTTATTCATACTACATGTATGTGCCCTGGAAACTCACTTTCATTTTATTAAGAGAACTTTGAATACCAGGAAAAATGAACTCAGAAAAGAAAGACTGTTCACATAAATTGATTATGACTGACAGAGATTACATTTGATATGATGAAGGAAAGGTTTAATTTGATTATAAACTGACAGATTACATTAAGTAAAAAAATTAAATGTAGTGAAAAAACTTAGTGAAATGATTGGTGTGACATATTTATTCATAGTATTATTTGTTTATTAATGAAATACACACATTCTGTTATCTCTTTAGTTCTTGAATATATTAGGCATCATGGTTTTTGCTTTATAACATTTTATATTCAATCAATCACCTGTTCTGATTGCACATTTGTTATTTATTCTTCTAACATATGTGACAACGATTAATTCACCTAACGATTCACGCGGAGTGCTGTTGTAACTGTCAAACATCTATGTTATGATAAAGAAGTGAACATAAACTGAAATTTAAAAAAAAACCACACTCCATACTAGATATACAAGTAAAGGATTGGTATTTATTTATTTATTTTTTTTTGGGTTAGGTTTTATTTGTAATACTTTTCAACTAAATTTTGGAAGCTAAATATAAATATTGTTAGAGATCTAATGAAATGAATTTTCTTATACCCAATAAGAACAATAATAATAATTATAATAAGGCCAAAAAAAAAAGGTAGGTGAGATTACTGTCACTCGATCTGCCCCAATTTTTTTCAGCATGTAACAGTTAACGCACCTACTTTTTGTTTTGGACCTAAGAATAATAATAATGATAACACTCACCAAGAGGGAAAAAAACCTAAATAATTTTTGCTTCCGTTATCTTCAATTATGTCCTAAATATCAATATTCACATTATTTACAAGAATACTGGAGAGACTTCACGAATGAATGAATGAATATAGTATTGAGTGGGTGTTTTTAATTTGAAGGTCCTCCAAATTATTTTACAAAACGATTGGGTTAACAGTATATGGTCTTATAGTTACGCATGACTTCATACAGAATTTGAAGGTCTCTCAAATTCTTTAACAAACCATTGGTTGAACAATATCAGGTGCCTTATAGTTACGCATGACTTTACACATACATTACCATTATAAAAAGATGAAGAAATAGACCCTCACTTATTAAAATAAAACGATGGATAAAAGGTTAACCAATTTAAAAGAGATCCTAGACCTTATACATAATACTGATGAACTCACGGAATGGGCAGAACACAACGATCTATTACAGCACCCTCTTATTTGTGAAAGGATGAACACACTTGAGAACATTAAACAAATTGCAAACTTGATACAAGAACCAGACATATTGATACAATGGGCTATAGAAAATACGATTTTACATAACGAAGGGCCAAAAAGGGGCTAAAAATGCTACTTTTATGTTTGTTGCCACAATAACTTTAATTCTAGTTACTCCATTGGTTTGTGAGTGGGTGAGTTGGTGTTTTAAGCCCGCTGTGTTATTTATAGGCGATTAACTGGAAAAGGATGATAAAAAGAACATGAAATGATGATGATCAATGAAATATTGGGATGGGGTGGAAAACAAAAGAACGGTAAATTTTGAAGAACCACAGGAAAAGGGTAGAAGTTGGTAGGGGCGGCAAATTTAGCCTATGTGGTGCACTACTTGTCGGTCCACAAAGGGGTCTTTTACGTGCATGGAGCGTGGCACTCTCCACACACGTTGGCCCACTATGGTCGGCGGTCAGGGTTTCCGTATGATAGACCTGACAACCCCCGCGGACGAGGGCCACCCTATTCAGCCACCTATGCGGGCCTATTTGCCACCCGGGCCCCGCACGGGGTACTCCACCGAAGAAGTTTGTTGTATACAGACTGCACAATTTCGTGAGCGTGACGTTGAGTCGACTTTTCTGATTTAGAGAATTTGTAAGACAAACGATATTCTTGAATATATAAGTTTAGAAATGTTTATGTCCGAGTCTTGTCAAACTTTCAACACATTACAGCATTCCTGTTTTCATCGACCTACTGCCAGTCAAAATAATATTTGTTCTTTCCAAATCCAATATCGTCACAATTGCATCGAAACCAGTAAGTGAAAGACAAGTTCCAACTTGAAGAACCGAAGATGATGTTACACACACGTATATAAAAGAGTGGACTTTCAATGGGCTTCAAAAGACGTTAAGTCACTCAAATGTCGAATTGATTACACTAAATCAATTAAATGTTCATGGGTTAAGTGAACATCTAGAAAAAAATGTTACGGTATGCCGAAGTTAGATAAACGACATTGACAATTCCGTTTGACACGCTCCTTTTTCGTTGAAGACGAGGTTGTCGTCTCTTATGACGTTCACGTTTATATTCAAAGAACTTGACAAGTCTTATCTAGCAGATATCGAGACGGATGCAGACACTTTTAAAAAGC
>CAXARO010001306.1:0-41507 GCA_963971305.1 Arcuatula senhousia
GCTAAACATGTTTTATAAGCAAATCATAGAGAGCTCCCATCGTTTCGGAATTGGGTCAAATGAGGTCTTGTATTAATATGTAATATTGTACAAAATAAAAGAAGTCTTTGTATTCCATACGGTCTATCTACATGGTAACCTTATATTATAATACAAGTTAACCAGCCTTTCGTTTTGCTTTTCTAAATGGTTGTATAATATGCTAACCTATACCGACGGGCTCGAACACCAGCTGAGAGGAGATCGGCTAGTGATCAATAGTGTGGTATTTAAACCTGCGCCTAGACCACTCGGCCACCCATGCCCCAAAATAGATATAATATTAAGTATTTTTTTTCTAAAATAAAAAACAACTATTTGAAATAGATGTCCAAATAAATGTAGCATTTTTCGCTCGAATGTTTTCATTTTATAACATTTTCAAATGATCTATAGTAAATAGGTTATTAGATCACTTAATATAGGACTTAGAAGTAAGAATACAATTTTTGGTTTAGGACCGGTTTTAGATCCTCCGTTAGACAGAAAAATGCATGGTGGTGATGATCATATGTTACATAGCAAGCAAACTATTACCTTTCGGAATTTTTTCTCAATAGTTTCAAAAATACTAACTAATACCTATACATTTACTTCTCTTAAATGTCTTCACAACTGTGTTGTGGTTCTTTGTCACTATCGGATCTTAAGATCGCAAAGGAAGATGGAAAAGGGGTGCATCATTCCATTTGAAATGCTTGTACCAAGGTAGATCCATTGCGATCTACATTTTTTCCGGTATGTCTTCCTTAATTTGTCTTTTCTTTTGGACGCTGAGATTGATCCTCTAAGTTATTACCCCTTTTTACCTTTAAAAACAACTGTTTTTTAATTCAATGTACATGTACAAAAAAGCAGTTTTTGTTAGCATTTTTTCAGTGCATATAATTTCAAAGTCATATGATATGATATATAGATTATAAGATCACTTTTAGGACAAAGCATACGTTTACAGTCAGGGATTTAGGTCCGGTGGACTGGGGTCAGACCTTCTCAAACAAAATAAAGATTAATTGTGATGATCAAGAGGTCAATTAATTTATATAAAAAAATCGGACATCAACCCTCCCCAACAAAAAAAAATGTTTGAAAAATTATTGATCTTTATCTATGAAATAAGAAATGTAAGTGCTATGGAGGCATTAAAAATATCACCTGTTTGTGATTAGTCATTTGTATGTTGTTTTTCTTTCTTATAACATTTCGGCAATGTGAAGTTGGTTACTTTTTCGTTATTCATTTGATATTCATTTGTTATTCATTTAACATTCGTCTAATATTCATTTAACTTTCGTTTAACATTCGTTTAATATTCATTTAACATTCGTTTCATTTTCATTTAACATTTGTATTTATCTTTGACTGTCATGGGGTGTTACTAAAGGACAGAACGTAAACGGGACGAAATACAGAACGGAAAAATGGAATAAGAAAACGGAATTTTAAATTCTATTTTATGTATAGCAAAGTTTTTCTTTTTTATTCGTTATCTTTGTACTTGAGGTAGTACTCCACAATTAATTTATTTAGCCCATTTTTGCATGTGCTCGACGTTGACTATTTTGTCCTGGGTTCTTGTAATCGCTTAAACTGCTATTTGCACTTTAAACTTGGTGGTGTTCCAAACTCCGGGCATGTTTAGTCGTGTTTAGTGCCGTATTTGGTTTCTTTGTTGTACTCGTTGCCCCTAGCAACTCTTAACATTTGTCAAAAATTTGGGGACAAAAATACGCAAAAATCGGGGTTTTGTCATTTTTTTGAACGTTGCCAGTAGTCGAGCTTTCAGTTCAGGTGAAACGTAACATGTATGAAATGAAAGCCCGAAAACAGTCCTTTCTTTTAAGACCAAATAAACCTATCCGACTTCGGCTCTTTTTTCCGCTAAAATTGTTCAAACTTAAAAATCTAAAAATAGCACATTTAAATTTAAGCCCATCCGCTGGTCACCATGCACAGCCGGAAGCGACGCTTTATGATCATTGGTATTGATTTTTTCGAAATTATTCTTTAAAACAATAACCGTGGATCGTAATTTTTATATAACGGGTCCAGATTTTTTATTTGTCTTGTTTTAAAACCAAAACGAATCAATATTTTCATTTAATAAAAAAGTTCACAGGGGCCACATACGAAAACAATACTGTGAAAAAATCCTAATTGTGGAGTACTACCATAATGCTTTTGCATTTTTTGAAAATTGAACATGAGTTGCATTTTTCTCTTCTTGAGTATGTAACCACTTGAGGAATACCGGATATTATGATTTCTTTAATGTTTTACCATAGTAACGCCCGCTCAAAGACGGAAGCCCTTTTCTGATCAAGCTCTTTTTTGGACATTTTCCTGCAATAACGTTAGATTCTTTCCCCGTTTGTTTTGAATCAGATTTTGTATTTTCGTAACAAAATTGGTATTCTGTTGTGCTTAAGTCATTTTCTAGCCTATTTCAAACATATTTGTGAAAATTTGGAAGATTTCCGTGAAAAAATCTGCAATAATGGCGTCCATGGAAACACATCATCAAAATTTGCTTAACATTTGCATAGCAAGCTATAATGCCTTGCGTTTCTATTCAAGCCGACTAAAAATTACAATTTTATGATTTACATACGGGGAAATATACTATATTGTGTAATTTTTATTTCTTCCGGGGAAATTATTAACGTTGTTAGCGTTAAATACAGCATAACCAGCTGTACAAAATATAACGTTATTGACGATATTTTCAAAAATAAGCATGTTTGGTTGCTATGGGCATTAATGCTTAATAACTGATATTTTCCCCAAAATTTTTAAACAAGTAATTCTCAAATATATTAGCTTTATTTTCAACAATGAAACCAAGGACTAAAATCAAGATATACTCTCAAAATTTTAATGAGAATAATGCCATATGGTAGTACTCCACAATTAATTTATTTAGCCCATTTTTGCATGTGCTCGACGTTGACTATTTTGTCCTGGGTTCTTGTAATCGCTTAAACTGCTATTTGCACTTTAAACTTGGTGGTGTTCCAAACTCCGGGCATGTTTAGTCGTGTTTAGTGCCGTATTTGGTTTCTTTGTTGTACTCGTTGCCCCTAGCAACTCTTAACATTTGTCAAAAATTTGGGGACAAAAATACGCAAAAATCGGGGTTTTGTCATTTTTTTGAACGTTGCCAGTAGTCGAGCTTTCAGTTCAGGTGAAACGTAACATGTATGAAATGAAAGCCCGAAAACAGTCCTTTCTTTTAAGACCAAATAAACCTATCCGACTTCGGCTCTTTTTTCCGCTAAAATTGTTCAAACTTAAAAATCTAAAAATAGCACATTTAAATTTAAGCCCATCCGCTGGTCACCATGCACAGCCGGAAGCGACGCTTTATGATCATTGGTATTGATTTTTTCGAAATTATTCTTTAAAACAATAACCGTGGATCGTAATTTTTATATAACGGGTCCAGATTTTTTATTTGTCTTGTTTTAAAACCAAAACGAATCAATATTTTCATTTAATAAAAAAGTTCACAGGGGCCACATACGAAAACAATACTGTGAAAAAATCCTAATTGTGGAGTACTACCATAATGCTTTTGCATTTTTTGAAAATTGAACATGAGTTGCATTTTTCTCTTCTTGAGTATGTAACCACTTGAGGAATACCGGATATTATGATTTCTTTAATGTTTTACCATAGTAACGCCCGCTCAAAGACGGAAGCCCTTTTCTGATCAAGCTCTTTTTTGGACATTTTCCTGCAATAACGTTAGATTCTTTCCCCGTTTGTTTTGAATCAGATTTTGTATTTTCGTAACAAAATTGGTATTCTGTTGTGCTTAAGTCATTTTCTAGCCTATTTCAAACATATTTGTGAAAATTTGGAAGATTTCCGTGAAAAAATCTGCAATAATGGCGTCCATGGAAACACATCATCAAAATTTGCTTAACATTTGCATAGCAAGCTATAATGCCTTGCGTTTCTATTCAAGCCGACTAAAAATTACAATTTTATGATTTACATACGGGGAAATATACTATATTGTGTAATTTTTATTTCTTCCGGGGAAATTATTAACGTTGTTAGCGTTAAATACAGCATAACCAGCTGTACAAAATATAACGTTATTGACGATATTTTCAAAAATAAGCATGTTTGGTTGCTATGGGCATTAATGCTTAATAACTGATATTTTCCCCAAAATTTTTAAACAAGTAATTCTCAAATATATTAGCTTTATTTTCAACAATGAAACCAAGGACTAAAATCAAGATATACTCTCAAAATTTTAATGAGAATAATGCCATATGGTAGTACTCCACAATTAATTTATTTAGCCCATTTTTGCATGTGCTCGACGTTGACTATTTTGTCCTGGGTTCTTGTAATCGCTTAAACTGCTATTTGCACTTTAAACTTGGTGGTGTTCCAAACTCCGGGCATGTTTAGTCGTGTTTAGTGCCGTATTTGGTTTCTTTGTTGTACTCGTTGCCCCTAGCAACTCTTAACATTTGTCAAAAATTTGGGGACAAAAATACGCAAAAATCGGGGTTTTGTCATTTTTTTGAACGTTGCCAGTAGTCGAGCTTTCAGTTCAGGTGAAACGTAACATGTATGAAATGAAAGCCCGAAAACAGTCCTTTCTTTTAAGACCAAATAAACCTATCCGACTTCGGCTCTTTTTTCCGCTAAAATTGTTCAAACTTAAAAATCTAAAAATAGCACATTTAAATTTAAGCCCATCCGCTGGTCACCATGCACAGCCGGAAGCGACGCTTTATGATCATTGGTATTGATTTTTTCGAAATTATTCTTTAAAACAATAACCGTGGATCGTAATTTTTATATAACGGGTCCAGATTTTTTATTTGTCTTGTTTTAAAACCAAAACGAATCAATATTTTCATTTAATAAAAAAGTTCAAAGGGGCCACATACGAAAACAATACTGTGAAAAAATCCTAATTGTGGAGTACTACCATAATGCTTTTGCATTTTTTGAAAATTGAACATGAGTTGCATTTTTCTCTTCTTGAGTATGTAACCACTTGAGGAATACCGGATATTATGATTTCTTTAATGTTTTACCATAGTAACGCCCGCTCAAAGACGGAAGCCCTTTTCTGATCAAGCTCTTTTTTGGACATTTTCCTGCAATAACGTTAGATTCTTTCCCCGTTTGTTTTGAATCAGATTTTGTATTTTCGTAACAAAATTGGTATTCTGTTGTGCTTAAGTCATTTTCTAGCCTATTTCAAACATATTTGTGAAAATTTGGAAGATTTCCGTGAAAAAATCTGCAATAATGGCGTCCATGGAAACACATCATCAAAATTTGCTTAACATTTGCATAGCAAGCTATAATGCCTTGCGTTTCTATTCAAGCCGACTAAAAATTACAATTTTATGATTTACATACGGGGAAATATACTATATTGTGTAATTTTTATTTCTTCCGGGGAAATTATTAACGTTGTTAGCGTTAAATACAGCATAACCAGCTGTACAAAATATAACGTTATTGACGATATTTTCAAAAATAAGCATGTTTGGTTGCTATGGGCATTAATGCTTAATAACTGATATTTTCCCCAAAATTTTTAAACAAGTAATTCTCAAATATATTAGCTTTATTTTCAACAATGAAACCAAGGACTAAAATCAAGATATACTCTCAAAATTTTAATGAGAATAATGCCATATGGTAGTACTCCACAATTAATTTATTTAGCCCATTTTTGCATGTGCTCGACGTTGACTATTTTGTCCTGGGTTCTTGTAATCGCTTAAACTGCTATTTGCACTTTAAACTTGGTGGTGTTCCAAACTCCGGGCATGTTTAGTCGTGTTTAGTGCCGTATTTGGTTTCTTTGTTGTACTCGTTGCCCCTAGCAACTCTTAACATTTGTCAAAAATTTGGGGACAAAAATACGCAAAAATCGGGGTTTTGTCATTTTTTTGAACGTTGCCAGTAGTCGAGCTTTCAGTTCAGGTGAAACGTAACATGTATGAAATGAAAGCCCGAAAACAGTCCTTTCTTTTAAGACCAAATAAACCTATCCGACTTCGGCTCTTTTTTCCGCTAAAATTGTTCAAACTTAAAAATCTAAAAATAGCACATTTAAATTTAAGCCCATCCGCTGGTCACCATGCACAGCCGGAAGCGACGCTTTATGATCATTGGTATTGATTTTTTCGAAATTATTCTTTAAAACAATAACCGTGGATCGTAATTTTTATATAACGGGTCCAGATTTTTTATTTGTCTTGTTTTAAAACCAAAACGAATCAATATTTTCATTTAATAAAAAAGTTCACAGGGGCCACATACGAAAACAATACTGTGAAAAAATCCTAATTGTGGAGTACTACCATAATGCTTTTGCATTTTTTGAAAATTGAACATGAGTTGCATTTTTCTCTTCTTGAGTATGTAACCACTTGAGGAATACCGGATATTATGATTTCTTTAATGTTTTACCATAGTAACGCCCGCTCAAAGACGGAAGCCCTTTTCTGATCAAGCTTTTTTTTGGACATTTTCCTGCAATAACGTTAGATTCTTTCCCCGTTTGTTTTGAATCAGATTTTGTATTTTCGTAACAAAATTGGTATTCTGTTGTGCTTAAGTCATTTTCTAGCCTATTTCAAACATATTTGTGAAAATTTGGAAGATTTCCGTGAAAAAATCTGCAATAATGGCGTCCATGGAAACACATCATCAAAATTTGCTTAACATTTGCATAGCAAGCTATAATGCCTTGCGTTTCTATTCAAGCCGACTAAAAATTACAATTTTATGATTTACATACGGGGAAATATACTATATTGTGTAATTTTTATTTCTTCCGGGGAAATTATTAACGTTGTTAGCGTTAAATACAGCATAACCAGCTGTACAAAATATAACGTTATTGACGATATTTTCAAAAATAAGCATGTTTGGTTGCTATGGGCATTAATGCTTAATAACTGATATTTTCCCCAAAATTTTTAAACAAGTAATTCTCAAATATATTAGCTTTATTTTCAACAATGAAACCAAGGACTAAAATCAAGATATACTCTCAAAATTTTAATGAGAATAATGCCATATGGTAGTACTCCACAATTAATTTATTTAGCCCATTTTTGCATGTGCTCGACGTTGACTATTTTGTCCTGGGTTCTTGTAATCGCTTAAACTGCTATTTGCACTTTAAACTTGGTGGTGTTCCAAACTCCGGGCATGTTTAGTCGTGTTTAGTGCCGTATTTGGTTTCTTTGTTGTACTCGTTGCCCCTAGCAACTCTTAACATTTGTCAAAAATTTGGGGACAAAAATACGCAAAAATCGGGGTTTTGTCATTTTTTTGAACGTTGCCAGTAGTCGAGCTTTCAGTTCAGGTGAAACGTAACATGTATGAAATGAAAGCCCGAAAACAGTCCTTTCTTTTAAGACCAAATAAACCTATCCGACTTCGGCTCTTTTTTCCGCTAAAATTGTTCAAACTTAAAAATCTAAAAATAGCACATTTAAATTTAAGCCCATCCGCTGGTCACCATGCACAGCCGGAAGCGACGCTTTATGATCATTGGTATTGATTTTTTCGAAATTATTCTTTAAAACAATAACCGTGGATCGTAATTTTTATATAACGGGTCCAGATTTTTTATTTGTCTTGTTTTAAAACCAAAACGAATCAATATTTTCATTTAATAAAAAAGTTCACAGGGGCCACATACGAAAACAATACTGTGAAAAAATCCTAATTGTGGAGTACTACCATAATGCTTTTGCATTTTTTGAAAATTGAACATGAGTTGCATTTTTCTCTTCTTGAGTATGTAACCACTTGAGGAATACCGGATATTATGATTTCTTTAATGTTTTACCATAGTAACGCCCGCTCAAAGACGGAAGCCCTTTTCTGATCAAGCTCTTTTTTGGACATTTTCCTGCAATAACGTTAGATTCTTTCCCCGTTTGTTTTGAATCAGATTTTGTATTTTCGTAACAAAATTGGTATTCTGTTGTGCTTAAGTCATTTTCTAGCCTATTTCAAACATATTTGTGAAAATTTGGAAGATTTCCGTGAAAAAATCTGCAATAATGGCGTCCATGGAAACACATCATCAAAATTTGCTTAACATTTGCATAGCAAGCTATAATGCCTTGCGTTTCTATTCAAGCCGACTAAAAATTACAATTTTATGATTTACATACGGGGAAATATACTATATTGTGTAATTTTTATTTCTTCCGGGGAAATTATTAACGTTGTTAGCGTTAAATACAGCATAACCAGCTGTACAAAATATAACGTTATTGACGATATTTTCAAAAATAAGCATGTTTGGTTGCTATGGGCATTAATGCTTAATAACTGATATTTTCCCCAAAATTTTTAAACAAGTAATTCTCAAATATATTAGCTTTATTTTCAACAATGAAACCAAGGACTAAAATCAAGATATACTCTCAAAATTTTAATGAGAATAATGCCATATGGTAGTACTCCACAATTAATTTATTTAGCCCATTTTTGCATGTGCTCGACGTTGACTATTTTGTCCTGGGTTCTTGTAATCGCTTAAACTGCTATTTGCACTTTAAACTTGGTGGTGTTCCAAACTCCGGGCATGTTTAGTCGTGTTTAGTGCCGTATTTGGTTTCTTTGTTGTACTCGTTGCCCCTAGCAACTCTTAACATTTGTCAAAAATTTGGGGACAAAAATACGCAAAAATCGGGGTTTTGTCATTTTTTTGAACGTTGCCAGTAGTCGAGCTTTCAGTTCAGGTGAAACGTAACATGTATGAAATGAAAGCCCGAAAACAGTCCTTTCTTTTAAGACCAAATAAACCTATCCGACTTCGGCTCTTTTTTCCGCTAAAATTGTTCAAACTTAAAAATCTAAAAATAGCACATTTAAATTTAAGCCCATCCGCTGGTCACCATGCACAGCCGGAAGCGACGCTTTATGATCATTGGTATTGATTTTTTCGAAATTATTCTTTAAAACAATAACCGTGGATCGTAATTTTTATATAACGGGTCCAGATTTTTTATTTGTCTTGTTTTAAAACCAAAACGAATCAATATTTTCATTTAATAAAAAAGTTCACAGGGGCCACATACGAAAACAATACTGTGAAAAAATCCTAATTGTGGAGTACTACCATAATGCTTTTGCATTTTTTGAAAATTGAACATGAGTTGCATTTTTCTCTTCTTGAGTATGTAACCACTTGAGGAATACCGGATATTATGATTTCTTTAATGTTTTACCATAGTAACGCCCGCTCAAAGACGGAAGCCCTTTTCTGATCAAGCTCTTTTTTGGACATTTTCCTGCAATAACGTTAGATTCTTTCCCCGTTTGTTTTGAATCAGATTTTGTATTTTCGTAACAAAATTGGTATTCTGTTGTGCTTAAGTCATTTTCTAGCCTATTTCAAACATATTTGTGAAAATTTGGAAGATTTCCGTGAAAAAATCTGCAATAATGGCGTCCATGGAAACACATCATCAAAATTTGCTTAACATTTGCATAGCAAGCTATAATGCCTTGCGTTTCTATTCAAGCCGACTAAAAATTACAATTTTATGATTTACATACGGGGAAATATACTATATTGTGTAATTTTTATTTCTTCCGGGGAAATTATTAACGTTGTTAGCGTTAAATACAGCATAACCAGCTGTACAAAATATAACGTTATTGACGATATTTTCAAAAATAAGCATGTTTGGTTGCTATGGGCATTAATGCTTAATAACTGATATTTTCCCCAAAATTTTTAAACAAGTAATTCTCAAATATATTAGCTTTATTTTCAACAATGAAACCAAGGACTAAAATCAAGATATACTCTCAAAATTTTAATGAGAATAATGCCATATGGTAGTACTCCACAATTAATTTATTTAGCCCATTTTTGCATGTGCTCGACGTTGACTATTTTGTCCTGGGTTCTTGTAATCGCTTAAACTGCTATTTGCACTTTAAACTTGGTGGTGTTCCAAACTCCGGGCATGTTTAGTCGTGTTTAGTGCCGTATTTGGTTTCTTTGTTGTACTCGTTGCCCCTAGCAACTCTTAACATTTGTCAAAAATTTGGGGACAAAAATACGCAAAAATCGGGGTTTTGTCATTTTTTTGAACGTTGCCAGTAGTCGAGCTTTCAGTTCAGGTGAAACGTAACATGTATGAAATGAAAGCCCGAAAACAGTCCTTTCTTTTAAGACCAAATAAACCTATCCGACTTCGGCTCTTTTTTCCGCTAAAATTGTTCAAACTTAAAAATCTAAAAATAGCACATTTAAATTTAAGCCCATCCGCTGGTCACCATGCACAGCCGGAAGCGACGCTTTATGATCATTGGTATTGATTTTTTCGAAATTATTCTTTAAAACAATAACCGTGGATCGTAATTTTTATATAACGGGTCCAGATTTTTTATTTGTCTTGTTTTAAAACCAAAACGAATCAATATTTTCATTTAATAAAAAAGTTCACAGGGGCCACATACGAAAACAATACTGTGAAAAAATCCTAATTGTGGAGTACTACCATAATGCTTTTGCATTTTTTGAAAATTGAACATGAGTTGCATTTTTCTCTTCTTGAGTATGTAACCACTTGAGGAATACCGGATATTATGATTTCTTTAATGTTTTACCATAGTAACGCCCGCTCAAAGACGGAAGCCCTTTTCTGATCAAGCTTTTTTTTGGACATTTTCCTGCAATAACGTTAGATTCTTTCCCCGTTTGTTTTGAATCAGATTTTGTATTTTCGTAACAAAATTGGTATTCTGTTGTGCTTAAGTCATTTTCTAGCCTATTTCAAACATATTTGTGAAAATTTGGAAGATTTCCGTGAAAAAATCTGCAATAATGGCGTCCATGGAAACACATCATCAAAATTTGCTTAACATTTGCATAGCAAGCTATAATGCCTTGCGTTTCTATTCAAGCCGACTAAAAATTACAATTTTATGATTTACATACGGGGAAATATACTATATTGTGTAATTTTTATTTCTTCCGGGGAAATTATTAACGTTGTTAGCGTTAAATACAGCATAACCAGCTGTACAAAATATAACGTTATTGACGATATTTTCAAAAATAAGCATGTTTGGTTGCTATGGGCATTAATGCTTAATAACTGATATTTTCCCCAAAATTTTTAAACAAGTAATTCTCAAATATATTAGCTTTATTTTCAACAATGAAACCAAGGACTAAAATCAAGATATACTCTCAAAATTTTAATGAGAATAATGCCATATGGTAGTACTCCACAATTAATTTATTTAGCCCATTTTTGCATGTGCTCGACGTTGACTATTTTGTCCTGGGTTCTTGTAATCGCTTAAACTGCTATTTGCACTTTAAACTTGGTGGTGTTCCAAACTCCGGGCATGTTTAGTCGTGTTTAGTGCCGTATTTGGTTTCTTTGTTGTACTCGTTGCCCCTAGCAACTCTTAACATTTGTCAAAAATTTGGGGACAAAAATACGCAAAAATCGGGGTTTTGTCATTTTTTTGAACGTTGCCAGTAGTCGAGCTTTCAGTTCAGGTGAAACGTAACATGTATGAAATGAAAGCCCGAAAACAGTCCTTTCTTTTAAGACCAAATAAACCTATCCGACTTCGGCTCTTTTTTCCGCTAAAATTGTTCAAACTTAAAAATCTAAAAATAGCACATTTAAATTTAAGCCCATCCGCTGGTCACCATGCACAGCCGGAAGCGACGCTTTATGATCATTGGTATTGATTTTTTCGAAATTATTCTTTAAAACAATAACCGTGGATCGTAATTTTTATATAACGGGTCCAGATTTTTTATTTGTCTTGTTTTAAAACCAAAACGAATCAATATTTTCATTTAATAAAAAAGTTCACAGGGGCCACATACGAAAACAATACTGTGAAAAAATCCTAATTGTGGAGTACTACCATAATGCTTTTGCATTTTTTGAAAATTGAACATGAGTTGCATTTTTCTCTTCTTGAGTATGTAACCACTTGAGGAATACCGGATATTATGATTTCTTTAATGTTTTACCATAGTAACGCCCGCTCAAAGACGGAAGCCCTTTTCTGATCAAGCTTTTTTTTGGACATTTTCCTGCAATAACGTTAGATTCTTTCCCCGTTTGTTTTGAATCAGATTTTGTATTTTCGTAACAAAATTGGTATTCTGTTGTGCTTAAGTCATTTTCTAGCCTATTTCAAACATATTTGTGAAAATTTGGAAGATTTCCGTGAAAAAATCTGCAATAATGGCGTCCATGGAAACACATCATCAAAATTTGCTTAACATTTGCATAGCAAGCTATAATGCCTTGCGTTTCTATTCAAGCCGACTAAAAATTACAATTTTATGATTTACATACGGGGAAATATACTATATTGTGTAATTTTTATTTCTTCCGGGGAAATTATTAACGTTGTTAGCGTTAAATACAGCATAACCAGCTGTACAAAATATAACGTTATTGACGATATTTTCAAAAATAAGCATGTTTGGTTGCTATGGGCATTAATGCTTAATAACTGATATTTTCCCCAAAATTTTTAAACAAGTAATTCTCAAATATATTAGCTTTATTTTCAACAATGAAACCAAGGACTAAAATCAAGATATACTCTCAAAATTTTAATGAGAATAATGCCATATGGTAGTACTCCACAATTAATTTATTTAGCCCATTTTTGCATGTGCTCGACGTTGACTATTTTGTCCTGGGTTCTTGTAATCGCTTAAACTGCTATTTGCACTTTAAACTTGGTGGTGTTCCAAACTCCGGGCATGTTTAGTCGTGTTTAGTGCCGTATTTGGTTTCTTTGTTGTACTCGTTGCCCCTAGCAACTCTTAACATTTGTCAAAAATTTGGGGACAAAAATACGCAAAAATCGGGGTTTTGTCATTTTTTTGAACGTTGCCAGTAGTCGAGCTTTCAGTTCAGGTGAAACGTAACATGTATGAAATGAAAGCCCGAAAACAGTCCTTTCTTTTAAGACCAAATAAACCTATCCGACTTCGGCTCTTTTTTCCGCTAAAATTGTTCAAACTTAAAAATCTAAAAATAGCACATTTAAATTTAAGCCCATCCGCTGGTCACCATGCACAGCCGGAAGCGACGCTTTATGATCATTGGTATTGATTTTTTCGAAATTATTCTTTAAAACAATAACCGTGGATCGTAATTTTTATATAACGGGTCCAGATTTTTTATTTGTCTTGTTTTAAAACCAAAACGAATCAATATTTTCATTTAATAAAAAAGTTCACAGGGGCCACATACGAAAACAATACTGTGAAAAAATCCTAATTGTGGAGTACTACCATAATGCTTTTGCATTTTTTGAAAATTGAACATGAGTTGCATTTTTCTCTTCTTGAGTATGTAACCACTTGAGGAATACCGGATATTATGATTTCTTTAATGTTTTACCATAGTAACGCCCGCTCAAAGACGGAAGCCCTTTTCTGATCAAGCTCTTTTTTGGACATTTTCCTGCAATAACGTTAGATTCTTTCCCCGTTTGTTTTGAATCAGATTTTGTATTTTCGTAACAAAATTGGTATTCTGTTGTGCTTAAGTCATTTTCTAGCCTATTTCAAACATATTTGTGAAAATTTGGAAGATTTCCGTGAAAAAATCTGCAATAATGGCGTCCATGGAAACACATCATCAAAATTTGCTTAACATTTGCATAGCAAGCTATAATGCCTTGCGTTTCTATTCAAGCCGACTAAAAATTACAATTTTATGATTTACATACGGGGAAATATACTATATTGTGTAATTTTTATTTCTTCCGGGGAAATTATTAACGTTGTTAGCGTTAAATACAGCATAACCAGCTGTACAAAATATAACGTTATTGACGATATTTTCAAAAATAAGCATGTTTGGTTGCTATGGGCATTAATGCTTAATAACTGATATTTTCCCCAAAATTTTTAAACAAGTAATTCTCAAATATATTAGCTTTATTTTCAACAATGAAACCAAGGACTAAAATCAAGATATACTCTCAAAATTTTAATGAGAATAATGCCATATGGTAGTACTCCACAATTAATTTATTTAGCCCATTTTTGCATGTGCTCGACGTTGACTATTTTGTCCTGGGTTCTTGTAATCGCTTAAACTGCTATTTGCACTTTAAACTTGGTGGTGTTCCAAACTCCGGGCATGTTTAGTCGTGTTTAGTGCCGTATTTGGTTTCTTTGTTGTACTCGTTGCCCCTAGCAACTCTTAACATTTGTCAAAAATTTGGGGACAAAAATACGCAAAAATCGGGGTTTTGTCATTTTTTTGAACGTTGCCAGTAGTCGAGCTTTCAGTTCAGGTGAAACGTAACATGTATGAAATGAAAGCCCGAAAACAGTCCTTTCTTTTAAGACCAAATAAACCTATCCGACTTCGGCTCTTTTTTCCGCTAAAATTGTTCAAACTTAAAAATCTAAAAATAGCACATTTAAATTTAAGCCCATCCGCTGGTCACCATGCACAGCCGGAAGCGACGCTTTATGATCATTGGTATTGATTTTTTCGAAATTATTCTTTAAAACAATAACCGTGGATCGTAATTTTTATATAACGGGTCCAGATTTTTTATTTGTCTTGTTTTAAAACCAAAACGAATCAATATTTTCATTTAATAAAAAAGTTCACAGGGGCCACATACGAAAACAATACTGTGAAAAAATCCTAATTGTGGAGTACTACCATAATGCTTTTGCATTTTTTGAAAATTGAACATGAGTTGCATTTTTCTCTTCTTGAGTATGTAACCACTTGAGGAATACCGGATATTATGATTTCTTTAATGTTTTACCATAGTAACGCCCGCTCAAAGACGGAAGCCCTTTTCTGATCAAGCTCTTTTTTGGACATTTTCCTGCAATAACGTTAGATTCTTTCCCCGTTTGTTTTGAATCAGATTTTGTATTTTCGTAACAAAATTGGTATTCTGTTGTGCTTAAGTCATTTTCTAGCCTATTTCAAACATATTTGTGAAAATTTGGAAGATTTCCGTGAAAAAATCTGCAATAATGGCGTCCATGGAAACACATCATCAAAATTTGCTTAACATTTGCATAGCAAGCTATAATGCCTTGCGTTTCTATTCAAGCCGACTAAAAATTACAATTTTATGATTTACATACGGGGAAATATACTATATTGTGTAATTTTTATTTCTTCCGGGGAAATTATTAACGTTGTTAGCGTTAAATACAGCATAACCAGCTGTACAAAATATAACGTTATTGACGATATTTTCAAAAATAAGCATGTTTGGTTGCTATGGGCATTAATGCTTAATAACTGATATTTTCCCCAAAATTTTTAAACAAGTAATTCTCAAATATATTAGCTTTATTTTCAACAATGAAACCAAGGACTAAAATCAAGATATACTCTCAAAATTTTAATGAGAATAATGCCATATGGTAGTACTCCACAATTAATTTATTTAGCCCATTTTTGCATGTGCTCGACGTTGACTATTTTGTCCTGGGTTCTTGTAATCGCTTAAACTGCTATTTGCACTTTAAACTTGGTGGTGTTCCAAACTCCGGGCATGTTTAGTCGTGTTTAGTGCCGTATTTGGTTTCTTTGTTGTACTCGTTGCCCCTAGCAACTCTTAACATTTGTCAAAAATTTGGGGACAAAAATACGCAAAAATCGGGGTTTTGTCATTTTTTTGAACGTTGCCAGTAGTCGAGCTTTCAGTTCAGGTGAAACGTAACATGTATGAAATGAAAGCCCGAAAACAGTCCTTTCTTTTAAGACCAAATAAACCTATCCGACTTCGGCTCTTTTTTCCGCTAAAATTGTTCAAACTTAAAAATCTAAAAATAGCACATTTAAATTTAAGCCCATCCGCTGGTCACCATGCACAGCCGGAAGCGACGCTTTATGATCATTGGTATTGATTTTTTCGAAATTATTCTTTAAAACAATAACCGTGGATCGTAATTTTTATATAACGGGTCCAGATTTTTTATTTGTCTTGTTTTAAAACCAAAACGAATCAATATTTTCATTTAATAAAAAAGTTCACAGGGGCCACATACGAAAACAATACTGTGAAAAAATCCTAATTGTGGAGTACTACCATAATGCTTTTGCATTTTTTGAAAATTGAACATGAGTTGCATTTTTCTCTTCTTGAGTATGTAACCACTTGAGGAATACCGGATATTATGATTTCTTTAATGTTTTACCATAGTAACGCCCGCTCAAAGACGGAAGCCCTTTTCTGATCAAGCTCTTTTTTGGACATTTTCCTGCAATAACGTTAGATTCTTTCCCCGTTTGTTTTGAATCAGATTTTGTATTTTCGTAACAAAATTGGTATTCTGTTGTGCTTAAGTCATTTTCTAGCCTATTTCAAACATATTTGTGAAAATTTGGAAGATTTCCGTGAAAAAATCTGCAATAATGGCGTCCATGGAAACACATCATCAAAATTTGCTTAACATTTGCATAGCAAGCTATAATGCCTTGCGTTTCTATTCAAGCCGACTAAAAATTACAATTTTATGATTTACATACGGGGAAATATACTATATTGTGTAATTTTTATTTCTTCCGGGGAAATTATTAACGTTGTTAGCGTTAAATACAGCATAACCAGCTGTACAAAATATAACGTTATTGACGATATTTTCAAAAATAAGCATGTTTGGTTGCTATGGGCATTAATGCTTAATAACTGATATTTTCCCCAAAATTTTTAAACAAGTAATTCTCAAATATATTAGCTTTATTTTCAACAATGAAACCAAGGACTAAAATCAAGATATACTCTCAAAATTTTAATGAGAATAATGCCATATGGTAGTACTCCACAATTAATTTATTTAGCCCATTTTTGCATGTGCTCGACGTTGACTATTTTGTCCTGGGTTCTTGTAATCGCTTAAACTGCTATTTGCACTTTAAACTTGGTGGTGTTCCAAACTCCGGGCATGTTTAGTCGTGTTTAGTGCCGTATTTGGTTTCTTTGTTGTACTCGTTGCCCCTAGCAACTCTTAACATTTGTCAAAAATTTGGGGACAAAAATACGCAAAAATCGGGGTTTTGTCATTTTTTTGAACGTTGCCAGTAGTCGAGCTTTCAGTTCAGGTGAAACGTAACATGTATGAAATGAAAGCCCGAAAACAGTCCTTTCTTTTAAGACCAAATAAACCTATCCGACTTCGGCTCTTTTTTCCGCTAAAATTGTTCAAACTTAAAAATCTAAAAATAGCACATTTAAATTTAAGCCCATCCGCTGGTCACCATGCACAGCCGGAAGCGACGCTTTATGATCATTGGTATTGATTTTTTCGAAATTATTCTTTAAAACAATAACCGTGGATCGTAATTTTTATATAACGGGTCCAGATTTTTTATTTGTCTTGTTTTAAAACCAAAACGAATCAATATTTTCATTTAATAAAAAAGTTCACAGGGGCCACATACGAAAACAATACTGTGAAAAAATCCTAATTGTGGAGTACTACCATAATGCTTTTGCATTTTTTGAAAATTGAACATGAGTTGCATTTTTCTCTTCTTGAGTATGTAACCACTTGAGGAATACCGGATATTATGATTTCTTTAATGTTTTACCATAGTAACGCCCGCTCAAAGACGGAAGCCCTTTTCTGATCAAGCTCTTTTTTGGACATTTTCCTGCAATAACGTTAGATTCTTTCCCCGTTTGTTTTGAATCAGATTTTGTATTTTCGTAACAAAATTGGTATTCTGTTGTGCTTAAGTCATTTTCTAGCCTATTTCAAACATATTTGTGAAAATTTGGAAGATTTCCGTGAAAAAATCTGCAATAATGGCGTCCATGGAAACACATCATCAAAATTTGCTTAACATTTGCATAGCAAGCTATAATGCCTTGCGTTTCTATTCAAGCCGACTAAAAATTACAATTTTATGATTTACATACGGGGAAATATACTATATTGTGTAATTTTTATTTCTTCCGGGGAAATTATTAACGTTGTTAGCGTTAAATACAGCATAACCAGCTGTACAAAATATAACGTTATTGACGATATTTTCAAAAATAAGCATGTTTGGTTGCTATGGGCATTAATGCTTAATAACTGATATTTTCCCCAAAATTTTTAAACAAGTAATTCTCAAATATATTAGCTTTATTTTCAACAATGAAACCAAGGACTAAAATCAAGATATACTCTCAAAATTTTAATGAGAATAATGCCATATGGTAGTACTCCACAATTAATTTATTTAGCCCATTTTTGCATGTGCTCGACGTTGACTATTTTGTCCTGGGTTCTTGTAATCGCTTAAACTGCTATTTGCACTTTAAACTTGGTGGTGTTCCAAACTCCGGGCATGTTTAGTCGTGTTTAGTGCCGTATTTGGTTTCTTTGTTGTACTCGTTGCCCCTAGCAACTCTTAACATTTGTCAAAAATTTGGGGACAAAAATACGCAAAAATCGGGGTTTTGTCATTTTTTTGAACGTTGCCAGTAGTCGAGCTTTCAGTTCAGGTGAAACGTAACATGTATGAAATGAAAGCCCGAAAACAGTCCTTTCTTTTAAGACCTAATAAACCTATCCGACTTCGGCTCTTTTTTCCGCTAAAATTGTTCAAACTTAAAAATCTAAAAATAGCACATTTAAATTTAAGCCCATCCGCTGGTCACCATGCACAGCCGGAAGCGACGCTTTATGATCATTGGTATTGATTTTTTCGAAATTATTCTTTAAAACAATAACCGTGGATCGTAATTTTTATATAACGGGTCCAGATTTTTTATTTGTCTTGTTTTAAAACCAAAACGAATCAATATTTTCATTTAATAAAAAAGTTCACAGGGGCCACATACGAAAACAATACTGTGAAAAAATCCTAATTGTGGAGTACTACCATAATGCTTTTGCATTTTTTGAAAATTGAACATGAGTTGCATTTTTCTCTTCTTGAGTATGTAACCACTTGAGGAATACCGGATATTATGATTTCTTTAATGTTTTACCATAGTAACGCCCGCTCAAAGACGGAAGCCCTTTTCTGATCAAGCTCTTTTTTGGACATTTTCCTGCAATAACGTTAGATTCTTTCCCCGTTTGTTTTGAATCAGATTTTGTATTTTCGTAACAAAATTGGTATTCTGTTGTGCTTAAGTCATTTTCTAGCCTATTTCAAACATATTTGTGAAAATTTGGAAGATTTCCGTGAAAAAATCTGCAATAATGGCGTCCATGGAAACACATCATCAAAATTTGCTTAACATTTGCATAGCAAGCTATAATGCCTTGCGTTTCTATTCAAGCCGACTAAAAATTACAATTTTATGATTTACATACGGGGAAATATACTATATTGTGTAATTTTTATTTCTTCCGGGGAAATTATTAACGTTGTTAGCGTTAAATACAGCATAACCAGCTGTACAAAATATAACGTTATTGACGATATTTTCAAAAATAAGCATGTTTGGTTGCTATGGGCATTAATGCTTAATAACTGATATTTTCCCCAAAATTTTTAAACAAGTAATTCTCAAATATATTAGCTTTATTTTCAACAATGAAACCAAGGACTAAAATCAAGATATACTCTCAAAATTTTAATGAGAATAATGCCATATGGTAGTACTCCACAATTAATTTATTTAGCCCATTTTTGCATGTGCTCGACGTTGACTATTTTGTCCTGGGTTCTTGTAATCGCTTAAACTGCTATTTGCACTTTAAACTTGGTGGTGTTCCAAACTCCGGGCATGTTTAGTCGTGTTTAGTGCCGTATTTGGTTTCTTTGTTGTACTCGTTGCCCCTAGCAACTCTTAACATTTGTCAAAAATTTGGGGACAAAAATACGCAAAAATCGGGGTTTTGTCATTTTTTTGAACGTTGCCAGTAGTCGAGCTTTCAGTTCAGGTGAAACGTAACATGTATGAAATGAAAGCCCGAAAACAGTCCTTTCTTTTAAGACCAAATAAACCTATCCGACTTCGGCTCTTTTTTCCGCTAAAATTGTTCAAACTTAAAAATCTAAAAATAGCACATTTAAATTTAAGCCCATCCGCTGGTCACCATGCACAGCCGGAAGCGACGCTTTATGATCATTGGTATTGATTTTTTCGAAATTATTCTTTAAAACAATAACCGTGGATCGTAATTTTTATATAACGGGTCCAGATTTTTTATTTGTCTTGTTTTAAAACCAAAACGAATCAATATTTTCATTTAATAAAAAAGTTCACAGGGGCCACATACGAAAACAATACTGTGAAAAAATCCTAATTGTGGAGTACTACCATAATGCTTTTGCATTTTTTGAAAATTGAACATGAGTTGCATTTTTCTCTTCTTGAGTATGTAACCACTTGAGGAATACCGGATATTATGATTTCTTTAATGTTTTACCATAGTAACGCCCGCTCAAAGACGGAAGCCCTTTTCTGATCAAGCTTTTTTTTGGACATTTTCCTGCAATAACGTTAGATTCTTTCCCCGTTTGTTTTGAATCAGATTTTGTATTTTCGTAACAAAATTGGTATTCTGTTGTGCTTAAGTCATTTTCTAGCCTATTTCAAACATATTTGTGAAAATTTGGAAGATTTCCGTGAAAAAATCTGCAATAATGGCGTCCATGGAAACACATCATCAAAATTTGCTTAACATTTGCATAGCAAGCTATAATGCCTTGCGTTTCTATTCAAGCCGACTAAAAATTACAATTTTATGATTTACATACGGGGAAATATACTATATTGTGTAATTTTTATTTCTTCCGGGGAAATTATTAACGTTGTTAGCGTTAAATACAGCATAACCAGCTGTACAAAATATAACGTTATTGACGATATTTTCAAAAATAAGCATGTTTGGTTGCTATGGGCATTAATGCTTAATAACTGATATTTTCCCCAAAATTTTTAAACAAGTAATTCTCAAATATATTAGCTTTATTTTCAACAATGAAACCAAGGACTAAAATCAAGATATACTCTCAAAATTTTAATGAGAATAATGCCATATGGTAGTACTCCACAATTAATTTATTTAGCCCATTTTTGCATGTGCTCGACGTTGACTATTTTGTCCTGGGTTCTTGTAATCGCTTAAACTGCTATTTGCACTTTAAACTTGGTGGTGTTCCAAACTCCGGGCATGTTTAGTCGTGTTTAGTGCCGTATTTGGTTTCTTTGTTGTACTCGTTGCCCCTAGCAACTCTTAACATTTGTCAAAAATTTGGGGACAAAAATACGCAAAAATCGGGGTTTTGTCATTTTTTTGAACGTTGCCAGTAGTCGAGCTTTCAGTTCAGGTGAAACGTAACATGTATGAAATGAAAGCCCGAAAACAGTCCTTTCTTTTAAGACCAAATAAACCTATCCGACTTCGGCTCTTTTTTCCGCTAAAATTGTTCAAACTTAAAAATCTAAAAATAGCACATTTAAATTTAAGCCCATCCGCTGGTCACCATGCACAGCCGGAAGCGACGCTTTATGATCATTGGTATTGATTTTTTCGAAATTATTCTTTAAAACAATAACCGTGGATCGTAATTTTTATATAACGGGTCCAGATTTTTTATTTGTCTTGTTTTAAAACCAAAACGAATCAATATTTTCATTTAATAAAAAAGTTCACAGGGGCCACATACGAAAACAATACTGTGAAAAAATCCTAATTGTGGAGTACTACCATAATGCTTTTGCATTTTTTGAAAATTGAACATGAGTTGCATTTTTCTCTTCTTGAGTATGTAACCACTTGAGGAATACCGGATATTATGATTTCTTTAATGTTTTACCATAGTAACGCCCGCTCAAAGACGGAAGCCCTTTTCTGATCAAGCTCTTTTTTGGACATTTTCCTGCAATAACGTTAGATTCTTTCCCCGTTTGTTTTGAATCAGATTTTGTATTTTCGTAACAAAATTGGTATTCTGTTGTGCTTAAGTCATTTTCTAGCCTATTTCAAACATATTTGTGAAAATTTGGAAGATTTCCGTGAAAAAATCTGCAATAATGGCGTCCATGGAAACACATCATCAAAATTTGCTTAACATTTGCATAGCAAGCTATAATGCCTTGCGTTTCTATTCAAGCCGACTAAAAATTACAATTTTATGATTTACATACGGGGAAATATACTATATTGTGTAATTTTTATTTCTTCCGGGGAAATTATTAACGTTGTTAGCGTTAAATACAGCATAACCAGCTGTACAAAATATAACGTTATTGACGATATTTTCAAAAATAAGCATGTTTGGTTGCTATGGACATTAATGCTTAATAACTGATATTTTCCCCAAAATTTTTAAACAAGTAATTCTCAAATATATTAGCTTTATTTTCAACAATGAAACCAAGGACTAAAATCAAGATATACTCTCAAAATTTTAATGAGAATAATGCCATATGGTAGTACTCCACAATTAATTTATTTAGCCCATTTTTGCATGTGCTCGACGTTGACTATTTTGTCCTGGGTTCTTGTAATCGCTTAAACTGCTATTTGCACTTAAAACTTGGTGGTGTTCCAAACTCCGGGCATGTTTAGTCGTGTTTAGTGCCGTATTTGGTTTCTTTGTTGTACTCGTTGCCCCTAGCAACTCTTAACATTTGTCAAAAATTTGGGGACAAAAATACGCAAAAATCGGGGTTTTGTCATTTTTTTGAACGTTGCCAGTAGTCGAGCTTTCAGTTCAGGTGAAACGTAACATGTATGAAATGAAAGCCCGAAAACAGTCCTTTCTTTTAAGACCAAATAAACCTATCCGACTTCGGCTCTTTTTTCCGCTAAAATTGTTCAAACTTAAAAATCTAAAAATAGCACATTTAAATTTAAGCCCATCCGCTGGTCACCATGCACAGCCGGAAGCGACGCTTTATGATCATTGGTATTGATTTTTTCGAAATTATTCTTTAAAACAATAACCGTGGATCGTAATTTTTATATAACGGGTCCAGATTTTTTATTTGTCTTGTTTTAAAACCAAAACGAATCAATATTTTCATTTAATAAAAAAGTTCACAGGGGCCACATACGAAAACAATACTGTGAAAAAATCCTAATTGTGGAGTACTACCATAATGCTTTTGCATTTTTTGAAAATTGAACATGAGTTGCATTTTTCTCTTCTTGAGTATGTAACCACTTGAGGAATACCGGATATTATGATTTCTTTAATGTTTTACCATAGTAACGCCCGCTCAAAGACGGAAGCCCTTTTCTGATCAAGCTCTTTTTTGGACATTTTCCTGCAATAACGTTAGATTCTTTCCCCGTTTGTTTTGAATCAGATTTTGTATTTTCGTAACAAAATTGGTATTCTGTTGTGCTTAAGTCATTTTCTAGCCTATTTCAAACATATTTGTGAAAATTTGGAAGATTTCCGTGAAAAAATCTGCAATAATGGCGTCCATGGAAACACATCATCAAAATTTGCTTAACATTTGCATAGCAAGCTATAATGCCTTGCGTTTCTATTCAAGCCGACTAAAAATTACAATTTTATGATTTACATACGGGGAAATATACTATATTGTGTAATTTTTATTTCTTCCGGGGAAATTATTAACGTTGTTAGCGTTAAATACAGCATAACCAGCTGTACAAAATATAACGTTATTGACGATATTTTCAAAAATAAGCATGTTTGGTTGCTATGGGCATTAATGCTTAATAACTGATATTTTCCCCAAAATTTTTAAACAAGTAATTCTCAAATATATTAGCTTTATTTTCAACAATGAAACCAAGGACTAAAATCAAGATATACTCTCAAAATTTTAATGATAATAATGCCATATGGTAGTACTCCACAATTAATTTATTTAGCCCATTTTTGCATGTGCTCGACGTTGACTATTTTGTCCTGGGTTCTTGTAATCGCTTAAACTGCTATTTGCACTTTAAACTTGGTGGTGTTCCAAACTCCGGGCATGTTTAGTCGTGTTTAGTGCCGTATTTGGTTTCTTTGTTGTACTCGTTGCCCCTAGCAACTCTTAACATTTGTCAAAAATTTGGGGACAAAAATACGCAAAAATCGGGGTTTTGTCATTTTTTTGAACGTTGCCAGTAGTCGAGCTTTCAGTTCAGGTGAAACGTAACATGTATGAAATGAAAGCCCGAAAACAGTCCTTTCTTTTAAGACCAAATAAACCTATCCGACTTCGGCTCTTTTTTCCGCTAAAATTGTTCAAACTTAAAAATCTAAAAATAGCACATTTAAATTTAAGCCCATCCGCTGGTCACCATGCACAGCCGGAAGCGACGCTTTATGATCATTGGTATTGATTTTTTCGAAATTATTCTTTAAAACAATAACCGTGGATCGTAATTTTTATATAACGGGTCCAGATTTTTTATTTGTCTTGTTTTAAAACCAAAACGAATCAATATTTTCATTTAATAAAAAAGTTCACAGGGGCCACATACGAAAACAATACTGTGAAAAAATCCTAATTGTGGAGTACTACCATAATGCTTTTGCATTTTTTGAAAATTGAACATGAGTTGCATTTTTCTCTTCTTGAGTATGTAACCACTTGAGGAATACCGGATATTATGATTTCTTTAATGTTTTACCATAGTAACGCCCGCTCAAAGACGGAAGCCCTTTTCTGATCAAGCTCTTTTTTGGACATTTTCCTGCAATAACGTTAGATTCTTTCCCCGTTTGTTTTGAATCAGATTTTGTATTTTCGTAACAAAATTGGTATTCTGTTGTGCTTAAGTCATTTTCTAGCCTATTTCAAACATATTTGTGAAAATTTGGAAGATTTCCGTGAAAAAATCTGCAATAATGGCGTCCATGGAAACACATCATCAAAATTTGCTTAACATTTGCATAGCAAGCTATAATGCCTTGCGTTTCTATTCAAGCCGACTAAAAATTACAATTTTATGATTTACATACGGGGAAATATACTATATTGTGTAATTTTTATTTCTTCCGGGGAAATTATTAACGTTGTTAGCGTTAAATACAGCATAACCAGCTGTACAAAATATAACGTTATTGACGATATTTTCAAAAATAAGCATGTTTGGTTGCTATGGGCATTAATGCTTAATAACTGATATTTTCCCCAAAATTTTTAAACAAGTAATTCTCAAATATATTAGCTTTATTTTCAACAATGAAACCAAGGACTAAAATCAAGATATACTCTCAAAATTTTAATGAGAATAATGCCATATGGTAGTACTCCACAATTAATTTATTTAGCCCATTTTTGCATGTGCTCGACGTTGACTATTTTGTCCTGGGTTCTTGTAATCGCTTAAACTGCTATTTGCACTTTAAACTTGGTGGTGTTCCAAACTCCGGGCATGTTTAGTCGTGTTTAGTGCCGTATTTGGTTTCTTTGTTGTACTCGTTGCCCCTAGCAACTCTTAACATTTGTCAAAAATTTGGGGACAAAAATACGCAAAAATCGGGGTTTTGTCATTTTTTTGAACGTTGCCAGTAGTCGAGCTTTCAGTTCAGGTGAAACGTAACATGTATGAAATGAAAGCCCGAAAACAGTCCTTTCTTTTAAGACCAAATAAACCTATCCGACTTCGGCTCTTTTTTCCGCTAAAATTGTTCAAACTTAAAAATCTAAAAATAGCACATTTAAATTTAAGCCCATCCGCTGGTCACCATGCACAGCCGGAAGCGACGCTTTATGATCATTGGTATTGATTTTTTCGAAATTATTCTTTAAAACAATAACCGTGGATCGTAATTTTTATATAACGGGTCCAGATTTTTTATTTGTCTTGTTTTAAAACCAAAACGAATCAATATTTTCATTTAATAAAAAAGTTCACAGGGGCCACATACGAAAACAATACTGTGAAAAAATCCTAATTGTGGAGTACTACCATAATGCTTTTGCATTTTTTGAAAATTGAACATGAGTTGCATTTTTCTCTTCTTGAGTATGTAACCACTTGAGGAATACCGGATATTATGATTTCTTTAATGTTTTACCATAGTAACGCCCGCTCAAAGACGGAAGCCCTTTTCTGATCAAGCTCTTTTTTGGACATTTTCCTGCAATAACGTTAGATTCTTTCCCCGTTTGTTTTGAATCAGATTTTGTATTTTCGTAACAAAATTGGTATTCTGTTGTGCTTAAGTCATTTTCTAGCCTATTTCAAACATATTTGTGAAAATTTGGAAGATTTCCGTGAAAAAATCTGCAATAATGGCGTCCATGGAAACACATCATCAAAATTTGCTTAACATTTGCATAGCAAGCTATAATGCCTTGCGTTTCTATTCAAGCCGACTAAAAATTACAATTTTATGATTTACATACGGGGAAATATACTATATTGTGTAATTTTTATTTCTTCCGGGGAAATTATTAACGTTGTTAGCGTTAAATACAGCATAACCAGCTGTACAAAATATAACGTTATTGACGATATTTTCAAAAATAAGCATGTTTGGTTGCTATGGGCATTAATGCTTAATAACTGATATTTTCCCCAAAATTTTTAAACAAGTAATTCTCAAATATATTAGCTTTATTTTCAACAATGAAACCAAGGACTAAAATCAAGATATACTCTCAAAATTTTAATGAGAATAATGCCATATGGTAGTACTCCACAATTAATTTATTTAGCCCATTTTTGCATGTGCTCGACGTTGACTATTTTGTCCTGGGTTCTTGTAATCGCTTAAACTGCTATTTGCACTTTAAACTTGGTGGTGTTCCAAACTCCGGGCATGTTTAGTCGTGTTTAGTGCCGTATTTGGTTTCTTTGTTGTACTCGTTGCCCCTAGCAACTCTTAACATTTGTCAAAAATTTGGGGACAAAAATACGCAAAAATCGGGGTTTTGTCATTTTTTTGAACGTTGCCAGTAGTCGAGCTTTCAGTTCAGGTGAAACGTAACATGTATGAAATGAAAGCCCGAAAACAGTCCTTTCTTTTAAGACCAAATAAACCTATCCGACTTCGGCTCTTTTTTCCGCTAAAATTGTTCAAACTTAAAAATCTAAAAATAGCACATTTAAATTTAAGCCCATCCGCTGGTCACCATGCACAGCCGGAAGCGACGCTTTATGATCATTGGTATTGATTTTTTCGAAATTATTCTTTAAAACAATAACCGTGGATCGTAATTTTTATATAACGGGTCCAGATTTTTTATTTGTCTTGTTTTAAAACCAAAACGAATCAATATTTTCATTTAATAAAAAAGTTCACAGGGGCCACATACGAAAACAATACTGTGAAAAAATCCTAATTGTGGAGTACTACCATAATGCTTTTGCATTTTTTGAAAATTGAACATGAGTTGCATTTTTCTCTTCTTGAGTATGTAACCACTTGAGGAATACCGGATATTATGATTTCTTTAATGTTTTACCATAGTAACGCCCGCTCAAAGACGGAAGCCCTTTTCTGATCAAGCTTTTTTTTGGACATTTTCCTGCAATAACGTTAGATTCTTTCCCCGTTTGTTTTGAATCAGATTTTGTATTTTCGTAACAAAATTGGTATTCTGTTGTGCTTAAGTCATTTTCTAGCCTATTTCAAACATATTTGTGAAAATTTGGAAGATTTCCGTGAAAAAATCTGCAATAATGGCGTCCATGGAAACACATCATCAAAATTTGCTTAACATTTGCATAGCAAGCTATAATGCCTTGCGTTTCTATTCAAGCCGACTAAAAATTACAATTTTATGATTTACATACGGGGAAATATACTATATTGTGTAATTTTTATTTCTTCCGGGGAAATTATTAACGTTGTTAGCGTTAAATACAGCATAACCAGCTGTACAAAATATAACGTTATTGACGATATTTTCAAAAATAAGCATGTTTGGTTGCTATGGGCATTAATGCTTAATAACTGATATTTTCCCCAAAATTTTTAAACAAGTAATTCTCAAATATATTAGCTTTATTTTCAACAATGAAACCAAGGACTAAAATCAAGATATACTCTCAAAATTTTAATGAGAATAATGCCATATGGTAGTACTCCACAATTAATTTATTTAGCCCATTTTTGCATGTGCTCGACGTTGACTATTTTGTCCTGGGTTCTTGTAATCGCTTAAACTGCTATTTGCACTTTAAACTTGGTGGTGTTCCAAACTCCGGGCATGTTTAGTCGTGTTTAGTGCCGTATTTGGTTTCTTTGTTGTACTCGTTGCCCCTAGCAACTCTTAACATTTGTCAAAAATTTGGGGACAAAAATACGCAAAAATCGGGGTTTTGTCATTTTTTTGAACGTTGCCAGTAGTCGAGCTTTCAGTTCAGGTGAAACGTAACATGTATGAAATGAAAGCCCGAAAACAGTCCTTTCTTTTAAGACCAAATAAACCTATCCGACTTCGGCTCTTTTTTCCGCTAAAATTGTTCAAACTTAAAAATCTAAAAATAGCACATTTAAATTTAAGCCCATCCGCTGGTCACCATGCACAGCCGGAAGCGACGCTTTATGATCATTGGTATTGATTTTTTCGAAATTATTCTTTAAAACAATAACCGTGGATCGTAATTTTTATATAACGGGTCCAGATTTTTTATTTGTCTTGTTTTAAAACCAAAACGAATCAATATTTTCATTTAATAAAAAAGTTCACAGGGGCCACATACGAAAACAATACTGTGAAAAAATCCTAATTGTGGAGTACTACCATAATGCTTTTGCATTTTTTGAAAATTGAACATGAGTTGCATTTTTCTCTTCTTGAGTATGTAACCACTTGAGGAATACCGGATATTATGATTTCTTTAATGTTTTACCATAGTAACGCCCGCTCAAAGACGGAAGCCCTTTTCTGATCAAGCTCTTTTTTGGACATTTTCCTGCAATAACGTTAGATTCTTTCCCCGTTTGTTTTGAATCAGATTTTGTATTTTCGTAACAAAATTGGTATTCTGTTGTGCTTAAGTCATTTTCTAGCCTATTTCAAACATATTTGTGAAAATTTGGAAGATTTCCGTGAAAAAATCTGCAATAATGGCGTCCATGGAAACACATCATCAAAATTTGCTTAACATTTGCATAGCAAGCTATAATGCCTTGCGTTTCTATTCAAGCCGACTAAAAATTACAATTTTATGATTTACATACGGGGAAATATACTATATTGTGTAATTTTTATTTCTTCCGGGGAAATTATTAACGTTGTTAGCGTTAAATACAGCATAACCAGCTGTACAAAATATAACGTTATTGACGATATTTTCAAAAATAAGCATGTTTGGTTGCTATGGGCATTAATGCTTAATAACTGATATTTTCCCCAAAATTTTTAAACAAGTAATTCTCAAATATATTAGCTTTATTTTCAACAATGAAACCAAGGACTAAAATCAAGATATACTCTCAAAATTTTAATGAGAATAATGCCATATGGTAGTACTCCACAATTAATTTATTTAGCCCATTTTTGCATGTGCTCGACGTTGACTATTTTGTCCTGGGTTCTTGTAATCGCTTAAACTGCTATTTGCACTTTAAACTTGGTGGTGTTCCAAACTCCGGGCATGTTTAGTCGTGTTTAGTGCCGTATTTGGTTTCTTTGTTGTACTCGTTGCCCCTAGCAACTCTTAACATTTGTCAAAAATTTGGGGACAAAAATACGCAAAAATCGGGGTTTTGTCATTTTTTTGAACGTTGCCAGTAGTCGAGCTTTCAGTTCAGGTGAAACGTAACATGTATGAAATGAAAGCCCGAAAACAGTCCTTTCTTTTAAGACCAAATAAACCTATCCGACTTCGGCTCTTTTTTCCGCTAAAATTGTTCAAACTTAAAAATCTAAAAATAGCACATTTAAATTTAAGCCCATCCGCTGGTCACCATGCACAGCCGGAAGCGACGCTTTATGATCATTGGTATTGATTTTTTCGAAATTATTCTTTAAAACAATAACCGTGGATCGTAATTTTTATATAACGGGTCCAGATTTTTTATTTGTCTTGTTTTAAAACCAAAACGAATCAATATTTTCATTTAATAAAAAAGTTCACAGGGGCCACATACGAAAACAATACTGTGAAAAAATCCTAATTGTGGAGTACTACCATAATGCTTTTGCATTTTTTGAAAATTGAACATGAGTTGCATTTTTCTCTTCTTGAGTATGTAACCACTTGAGGAATACCGGATATTATGATTTCTTTAATGTTTTACCATAGTAACGCCCGCTCAAAGACGGAAGCCCTTTTCTGATCAAGCTCTTTTTTGGACATTTTCCTGCAATAACGTTAGATTCTTTCCCCGTTTGTTTTGAATCAGATTTTGTATTTTCGTAACAAAATTGGTATTCTGTTGTGCTTAAGTCATTTTCTAGCCTATTTCAAACATATTTGTGAAAATTTGGAAGATTTCCGTGAAAAAATCTGCAATAATGGCGTCCATGGAAACACATCATCAAAATTTGCTTAACATTTGCATAGCAAGCTATAATGCCTTGCGTTTCTATTCAAGCCGACTAAAAATTACAATTTTATGATTTACATACGGGGAAATATACTATATTGTGTAATTTTTATTTCTTCCGGGGAAATTATTAACGTTGTTAGCGTTAAATACAGCATAACCAGCTGTACAAAATATAACGTTATTGACGATATTTTCAAAAATAAGCATGTTTGGTTGCTATGGGCATTAATGCTTAATAACTGATATTTTCCCCAAAATTTTTAAACAAGTAATTCTCAAATATATTAGCTTTATTTTCAACAATGAAACCAAGGACTAAAATCAAGATATACTCTCAAAATTTTAAGGAGAATAATGCCATATGGTAGTACTCCACAATTAATTTATTTAGCCCATTTTTGCATGTGCTCGACGTTGACTATTTTGTCCTGGGTTCTTGTAATCGCTTAAACTGCTATTTGCACTTTAAACTTGGTGGTGTTCCAAACTCCGGGCATGTTTAGTCGTGTTTAGTGCCGTATTTGGTTTCTTTGTTGTACTCGTTGCCCCTAGCAACTCTTAACATTTGTCAAAAATTTGGGGACAAAAATACGCAAAAATCGGGGTTTTGTCATTTTTTTGAACGTTGCCAGTAGTCGAGCTTTCAGTTCAGGTGAAACGTAACATGTATGAAATGAAAGCCCGAAAACAGTCCTTTCTTTTAAGACCAAATAAACCTATCCGACTTCGGCTCTTTTTTCCGCTAAAATTGTTCAAACTTAAAAATCTAAAAATAGCACATTTAAATTTAAGCCCATCCGCTGGTCACCATGCACAGCCGGAAGCGACGCTTTATGATCATTGGTATTGATTTTTTCGAAATTATTCTTTAAAACAATAACCGTGGATCGTAATTTTTATATAACGGGTCCAGATTTTTTATTTGTCTTGTTTTAAAACCAAAACGAATCAATATTTTCATTTAATAAAAAAGTTCACAGGGGCCACATACGAAAACAATACTGTGAAAAAATCCTAATTGTGGAGTACTACCATAATGCTTTTGCATTTTTTGAAAATTGAACATGAGTTGCATTTTTCTCTTCTTGAGTATGTAACCACTTGAGGAATACCGGATATTATGATTTCTTTAATGTTTTACCATAGTAACGCCCGCTCAAAGACGGAAGCCCTTTTCTGATCAAGCTCTTTTTTGGACATTTTCCTGCAATAACGTTAGATTCTTTCCCCGTTTGTTTTGAATCAGATTTTGTATTTTCGTAACAAAATTGGTATTCTGTTGTGCTTAAGTCATTTTCTAGCCTATTTCAAACATATTTGTGAAAATTTGGAAGATTTCCGTGAAAAAATCTGCAATAATGGCGTCCATGGAAACACATCATCAAAATTTGCTTAACATTTGCATAGCAAGCTATAATGCCTTGCGTTTCTATTCAAGCCGACTAAAAATTACAATTTTATGATTTACATACGGGGAAATATACTATATTGTGTAATTTTTATTTCTTCCGGGGAAATTATTAACGTTGTTAGCGTTAAATACAGCATAACCAGCTGTACAAAATATAACGTTATTGACGATATTTTCAAAAATAAGCATGTTTGGTTGCTATGGGCATTAATGCTTAATAACTGATATTTTCCCCAAAATTTTTAAACAAGTAATTCTCAAATATATTAGCTTTATTTTCAACAATGAAACCAAGGACTAAAATCAAGATATACTCTCAAAATTTTAATGAGAATAATGCCATATGGTAGTACTCCACAATTAATTTATTTAGCCCATTTTTGCATGTGCTCGACGTTGACTATTTTGTCCTGGGTTCTTGTAATCGCTTAAACTGCTATTTGCACTTTAAACTTGGTGGTGTTCCAAACTACGGGCATGTTTAGTCGTGTTTAGTGCCGTATTTGGTTTCTTTGTTGTACTCGTTGCCCCTAGCAACTCTTAACATTTGTCAAAAATTTGGGGACAAAAATACGCAAAAATCGGGGTTTTGTCATTTTTTTGAACGTTGACAGTAGTCGAGCTTTCAGTTCAGGTGAAACGTAACATGTATGAAATGAAAGCCCGAAAACAGTCCTTTCTTTTAAGACCAAATAAACCTATCCGACTTCGGCTCTTTTTTCCGCTAAAATTGTTCAAACTTAAAAATCTAAAAATAGCACATTTAAATTTAAGCCCATCCGCTGGTCACCATGCACAGCCGGAAGCGACGCTTTATGATCATTGGTATTGATTTTTTCGAAATTATTCTTTAAAACAATAACCGTGGATCGTAATTTTTATATAACGGGTCCAGATTTTTTATTTGTCTTGTTTTAAAACCAAAACGAATCAATATTTTCATTTAATAAAAAAGTTCACAGGGGCCACATACGAAAACAATACTGTGAAAAAATCCTAATTGTGGAGTACTACCATAATGCTTTTGCATTTTTTGAAAATTGAACATGAGTTGCATTTTTCTCTTCTTGAGTATGTAACCACTTGAGGAATACCGGATATTATGATTTCTTTAATGTTTTACCATAGTAACGCCCGCTCAAAGACGGAAGCCCTTTTCTGATCAAGCTCTTTTTTGGACATTTTCCTGCAATAACGTTAGATTCTTTCCCCGTTTGTTTTGAATCAGATTTTGTATTTTCGTAACAAAATTGGTATTCTGTTGTGCTTAAGTCATTTTCTAGCCTATTTCAAACATATTTGTGAAAATTTGGAAGATTTCCGTGAAAAAATCTGCAATAATGGCGTCCATGGAAACACATCATCAAAATTTGCTTAACATTTGCATAGCAAGCTATAATGCCTTGCGTTTCTATTCAAGCCGACTAAAAATTACAATTTTATGATTTACATACGGGGAAATATACTATATTGTGTAATTTTTATTTCTTCCGGGGAAATTATTAACGTTGTTAGCGTTAAATACAGCATAACCAGCTGTACAAAATATAACGTTATTGACGATATTTTCAAAAATAAGCATGTTTGGTTGCTATGGGCATTAATGCTTAATAACTGATATTTTCCCCAAAATTTTTAAACAAGTAATTCTCAAATATATTAGCTTTATTTTCAACAATGAAACCAAGGACTAAAATCAAGATATACTCTCAAAATTTTAATGAGAATAATGCCATATGGTAGTACTCCACAATTAATTTATTTAGCCCATTTTTGCATGTGCTCGACGTTGACTATTTTGTCCTGGGTTCTTGTAATCGCTTAAACTGCTATTTGCACTTTAAACTTGGTGGTGTTCCAAACTCCGGGCATGTTTAGTCGTGTTTAGTGCCGTATTTGGTTTCTTTGTTGTACTCGTTGCCCCTAGCAACTCTTAACATTTGTCAAAAATTTGGGGACAAAAATACGCAAAAATCGGGGTTTTGTCATTTTTTTGAACGTTGCCAGTAGTCGAGCTTTCAGTTCAGGTGAAACGTAACATGTATGAAATGAAAGCCCGAAAACAGTCCTTTCTTTTAAGACCAAATAAACCTATCCGACTTCGGCTCTTTTTTCCGCTAAAATTGTTCAAACTTAAAAATCTAAAAATAGCACATTTAAATTTAAGCCCATCCGCTGGTCACCATGCACAGCCGGAAGCGACGCTTTATGATCATTGGTATTGATTTTTTCGAAATTATTCTTTAAAACAATAACCGTGGATCGTAATTTTTATATAACGGGTCCAGATTTTTTATTTGTCTTGTTTTAAAACCAAAACGAATCAATATTTTCATTTAATAAAAAAGTTCACAGGGGCCACATACGAAAACAATACTGTGAAAAAATCCTAATTGTGGAGTACTACCATAATGCTTTTGCATTTTTTGAAAATTGAACATGAGTTGCATTTTTCTCTTCTTGAGTATGTAACCACTTGAGGAATACCGGATATTATGATTTCTTTAATGTTTTACCATAGTAACGCCCGCTCAAAGACGGAAGCCCTTTTCTGATCAAGCTCTTTTTTGGACATTTTCCTGCAATAACGTTAGATTCTTTCCCCGTTTGTTTTGAATCAGATTTTGTATTTTCGTAACAAAATTGGTATTCTGTTGTGCTTAAGTCATTTTCTAGCCTATTTCAAACATATTTGTGAAAATTTGGAAGATTTCCGTGAAAAAATCTGCAATAATGGCGTCCATGGAAACACATCATCAAAATTTGCTTAACATTTGCATAGCAAGCTATAATGCCTTGCGTTTCTATTCAAGCCGACTAAAAATTACAATTTTATGATTTACATACGGGGAAATATACTATATTGTGTAATTTTTATTTCTTCCGGGGAAATTATTAACGTTGTTAGCGTTAAATACAGCATAACCAGCTGTACAAAATATAACGTTATTGACGATATTTTCAAAAATAAGCATGTTTGGTTGCTATGGGCATTAATGCTTAATAACTGATATTTTCCCCAAAATTTTTAAACAAGTAATTCTCAAATATATTAGCTTTATTTTCAACAATGAAACCAAGGACTAAAATCAAGATATACTCTCAAAATTTTAATGAGAATAATGCCATATGGTAGTACTCCACAATTAATTTATTTAGCCCATTTTTGCATGTGCTCGACGTTGACTATTTTGTCCTGGGTTCTTGTAATCGCTTAAACTGCTATTTGCACTTTAAACTTGGTGGTGTTCCAAACTCCGGGCATGTTTAGTCGTGTTTAGTGCCGTATTTGGTTTCTTTGTTGTACTCGTTGCCCCTAGCAACTCTTAACATTTGTCAAAAATTTGGGGACAAAAATACGCAAAAATCGGGGTTTTGTCATTTTTTTGAACGTTGCCAGTAGTCGAGCTTTCAGTTCAGGTGAAACGTAACATGTATGCAATGAAAGCCCGAAAACAGTCCTTTCTTTTAAGACCAAATAAACCTATCCGACTTCGGCTCTTTTTTCCGCTAAAATTGTTCAAACTTAAAAATCTAAAAATAGCACATTTAAATTTAAGCCCATCCGCTGGTCACCATGCACAGCCGGAAGCGACGCTTTATGATCATTGGTATTGATTTTTTCGAAATTATTCTTTAAAACAATAACCGTGGATCGTAATTTTTATATAACGGGTCCAGATTTTTTATTTGTCTTGTTTTAAAACCAAAACGAATCAATATTTTCATTTAATAAAAAAGTTCACAGGGGCCACATACGAAAACAATACTGTGAAAAAATCCTAATTGTGGAGTACTACCATAATGCTTTTGCATTTTTTGAAAATTGAACATGAGTTGCATTTTTCTCTTCTTGAGTATGTAACCACTTGAGGAATACCGGATATTATGATTTCTTTAATGTTTTACCATAGTAACGCCCGCTCAAAAACGGAAGCCCTTTTCTGATCAAGCTCTTTTTTGGACATTTTCCTGCAATAACGTTAGATTCTTTCCCCGTTTGTTTTGAATCAGATTTTGTATTTTCGTAACAAAATTGGTATTCTGTTGTGCTTAAGTCATTTTCTAGCCTATTTCAAACATATTTGTGAAAATTTGGAAGATTTCCGTGAAAAAATCTGCAATAATGGCGTCCATGGAAACACATCATCAAAATTTGCTTAACATTTGCATAGCAAGCTATAATGCCTTGCGTTTCTATTCAAGCCGACTAAAAATTACAATTTTATGATTTACATACGGGGAAATATACTATATTGTGTAATTTTTATTTCTTCCGGGGAAATTATTAACGTTGTTAGCGTTAAATACAGCATAACCAGCTGTACAAAATATAACGTTATTGACGATATTTTCAAAAATAAGCATGTTTGGTTGCTATGGGCATTAATGCTTAATAACTGATATTTTCCCCAAAATTTTTAAACAAGTAATTCTCAAATATATTAGCTTTATTTTCAACAATGAAACCAAGGACTAAAATCAAGATATACTCTCAAAATTTTAATGAGAATAATGCCATATGGTAGTACTCCACAATTAATTTATTTAGCCCATTTTTGCATGTGCTCGACGTTGACTATTTTGTCCTGGGTTCTTGTAATCGCTTAAACTGCTATTTGCACTTTAAACTTGGTGGTGTTCCAAACTCCGGGCATGTTTAGTCGTGTTTAGTGCCGTATTTGGTTTCTTTGTTGTACTCGTTGCCCCTAGCAACTCTTAACATTTGTCAAAAATTTGGGGACAAAAATACGCAAAAATCGGGGTTTTGTCATTTTTTTGAACGTTGCCAGTAGTCGAGCTTTCAGTTCAGGTGAAACGTAACATGTATGCAATGAAAGCCCGAAAACAGTCCTTTCTTTTAAGACCAAATAAACCTATCCGACTTCGGCTCTTTTTTCCGCTAAAATTGTTCAAACTTAAAAATCTAAAAATAGCACATTTAAATTTAAGCCCATCCGCTGGTCACCATGCACAGCCGGAAGCGACGCTTTATGATCATTGGTATTGATTTTTTCGAAATTATTCTTTAAAACAATAACCGTGGATCGTAATTTTTATATAACGGGTCCAGATTTTTTATTTGTCTTGTTTTAAAACCAAAACGAATCAATATTTTCATTTAATAAAAAAGTTCACAGGGGCCACATACGAAAACAATACTGTGAAAAAATCCTAATTGTGGAGTACTACCATAATGCTTTTGCATTTTTTGAAAATTGAACATGAGTTGCATTTTTCTCTTCTTGAGTATGTAACCACTTGAGGAATACCGGATATTATGATTTCTTTAATGTTTTACCATAGTAACGCCCGCTCAAAGACGGAAGCCCTTTTCTGATCAAGCTCTTTTTTGGACATTTTCCTGCAATAACGTTAGATTCTTTCCCCGTTTGTTTTGAATCAGATTTTGTATTTTCGTAACAAAATTGGTATTCTGTTGTGCTTAAGTCATTTTCTAGCCTATTTCAAACATATTTGTGAAAATTTGGAAGATTTCCGTGAAAAAATCTGCAATAATGGCGTCCATGGAAACACATCATCAAAATTTGCTTAACATTTGCATAGCAAGCTATAATGCCTTGCGTTTCTATTCAAGCCGACTAAAAATTACAATTTTATGATTTACATACGGGGAAATATACTATATTGTGTAATTTTTATTTCTTCCGGGGAAATTATTAACGTTGTTAGCGTTAAATACAGCATAACCAGCTGTACAAAATATAACGTTATTGACGATATTTTCAAAAATAAGCATGTTTGGTTGCTATGGGCATTAATGCTTAATAACTGATATTTTCCCCAAAATTTTTAAACAAGTAATTCTCAAATATATTAGCTTTATTTTCAACAATGAAACCAAGGACTAAAATCAAGATATACTCTCAAAATTTTAATGAGAATAATGCCATATGGTAGTACTCCACAATTAATTTATTTAGCCCATTTTTGCATGTGCTCGACGTTGACTATTTTGTCCTGGGTTCTTGTAATCGCTTAAACTGCTATTTGCACTTTAAACTTGGTGGTGTTCCAAACTCCGGGCATGTTTAGTCGTGTTTAGTGCCGTATTTGGTTTCTTTGTTGTACTCGTTGCCCCTAGCAACTCTTAACATTTGTCAAAAATTTGGGGACAAAAATACGCAAAAATCGGGGTTTTGTCATTTTTTTGAACGTTGACAGTAGTCGAGCTTTCAGTTCAGGTGAAACGTAACATGTATGAAATGAAAGCCCGAAAACAGTCCTTTCTTTTAAGACCAAATAAACCTATCCGACTTCGGCTCTTTTTTCCGCTAAAATTGTTCAAACTTAAAAATCTAAAAATAGCACATTTAAATTTAAGCCCATCCGCTGGTCACCATGCACAGCCGGAAGCGACGCTTTATGATCATTGGTATTGATTTTTTCGAAATTATTCTTTAAAACAATAACCGTGGATCGTAATTTTTATATAACGGGTCCAGATTTTTTATTTGTCTTGTTTTAAAACCAAAACGAATCAATATTTTCATTTAATAAAAAAGTTCACAGGGGCCACATACGAAAACAATACTGTGAAAAAATCCTAATTGTGGAGTACTACCATAATGCTTTTGCATTTTTTGAAAATTGAACATGAGTTGCATTTTTCTCTTCTTGAGTATGTAACCACTTGAGGAATACCGGATATTATGATTTCTTTAATGTTTTACCATAGTAACGCCCGCTCAAAGACGGAAGCCCTTTTCTGATCAAGCTCTTTTTTGGACATTTTCCTGCAATAACGTTAGATTCTTTCCCCGTTTGTTTTGAATCAAATTTTGTATTTTCGTAACAAAATTGGTATTCTGTTGTGCTTAAGTCATTTTCTAGCCTATTTCAAACATATTTGTGAAAATTTGGAAGATTTCCGTGAAAAAATCTGCAATAATGGCGTCCATGGAAACACATCATCAAAATTTGCTTAACATTTGCATAGCAAGCTATAATGCCTTGCGTTTCTATTCAAGCCGACTAAAAATTACAATTTTATGATTTACATACGGGGAAATATACTATATTGTGTAATTTTTATTTCTTCCGGGGAAATTATTAACGTTGTTAGCGTTAAATACAGCATAACCAGCTGTACAAAATATAACGTTATTGACGATATTTTCAAAAATAAGCATGTTTGGTTGCTATGGGCATTAATGCTTAATAACTGATATTTTCCCCAAAATTTTTAAACAAGTAATTCTCAAATATATTAGCTTTATTTTCAACAATGAAACCAAGGACTAAAATCAAGATATACTCTCAAAATTTTAATGAGAATAATGCCATAATGCTTTTGCATTTTTTGAAAATTGAACATGAGTTGCATTTTTCTCTTCTTGAGTATGTAACCACTTGAGGAATACCGGATATTATGATTTCTTTAATGTTTTACCATAGTAACGCCCGCTCAAAGACGGAAGCCCTTTTCTGATCAAGCTCTTTTTTGGACATTTTCCTGCAATAACGTTAGATTCTTTCCCCGTTTGTTTTGAATCAAATTTTGTATTTTCGTAACAAAATTGGTATTCTGTTGTGCTTAAGTCATTTTCTAGCCTATTTCAAACATATTTGTGAAAATTTGGAAGATTTCCGTGAAAAAATCTGCAATAATGGCGTCCATGGAAACACATCATCAAAATTTGCTTAACATTTGCATAGCAAGCTATAATGCCTTGCGTTTCTATTCAAGCCGACTAAAAATTACAATTTTATGATTTACATACGGGGAAATATACTATATTGTGTAATTTTTATTTCTTCCGGGGAAATTATTAACGTTGTTAGCGTTAAATACAGCATAACCAGCTGTACAAAATATAACGTTATTGACGATATTTTCAAAAATAAGCATGTTTGGTTGCTATGGGCATTAATGCTTAATAACTGATATTTTCCCCAAAATTTTTAAACAAGTAATTCTCAAATATATTAGCTTTATTTTCAACAATGAAACCAAGGACTAAAATCAAGATATACTCTCAAAATTTTAATGAGAATAATGCCATAATGCTTTTGCATTTTTTGAAAATTGAACATGAGTTGCATTTTTCTCTTCTTGAGTATGTAACCACTTGAGGAATACCGGATATTATGATTTCTTTAATGTTTTACCATAGTAACGCCCGCTCAAAGACGGAAGCCCTTTTCTGATCAAGCTCTTTTTTGGACATTTTCCTGCAATAACGTTAGATTCTTTCCCCGTTTGTTTTGAATCAGATTTTGTATTTTCGTAACAAAATTGGTATTCTGTTGTGCTTAAGTCATTTTCTAGCCTATTTCAAACATATTTGTGAAAATTTGGAAGATTTCCGTGAAAAAATCTGCAATAATGGCGTCCATGGAAACACATCATCAAAATTTGCTTAACATTTGCATAGCAAGCTATAATGCCTTGCGTTTCTATTCAAGCCGACTAAAAATTACAATTTTATGATTTACATACGGGGAAATATACTATATTGTGTAATTTTTATTTCTTCCGGGGAAATTATTAACGTTGTTAGCGTTAAATACAGCATAACCAGCTGTACAAAATATAACATTATTGACGATATTTTCAAAAATAAGCATGTTTGGTTGCTATGGGCATTAATGCTTAATAACTGATATTTTCCCCAAAATTTTTAAACAAGTAACCGGAAGTCGTGGCCAGCTTTTGAGACTTGGGTCATGCACCTCTATACCTCCCCTTTCTATGCCACCTAGTCCCTATGCCACCCAAAATAGCCATCGGGGTCAAATCCGGGGTCGAAAGGACCCACCCAGGCACACTTTATAACAAAATCGCTATCATTATCAGACCGGAACCGGAAGTCGTGGCCAGCTTTTGAGACTTGGGTCATGCACCTCTATACCTCCCCTTTCTATGCCACCTAGTCCCTATGCCACCCAAAATAGCCATCGGGGTCAAATCCGGGGTCGAAAGGACCCACCCAGGCACACTTTATAACAAAATCGCTATCATTATCAGACCGGAACCGGAAGTCGTGGCCAGCTTTTGAGACTTGGGTCATGCACCTCTATACCTCCCCTTTCTATGCCACCTAGTCCCTATGCCACCCAAAATAGCCATCGGGGTCAAATCCGGGGTCGAAAGGACCCACCCAGGCACACTTTATAACAAAATCGCTATCATTATCAGACCGGAACCGGAAGTCGTGGCCAGCTTTTGAGACTTGGGTCATGCACCTCTATACCTCCCCTTTCTATGCCACCTAGTCCCTATGCCACCCAAAATAGCCATCGGGGTCAAATCCGGGGTCGAAAGGACCCACCCAGGCACACTTTATAACAAAATCGCTATCATTATCAGACCGGAACCGGAAGTCGTGGCCAGCTTTTGAGACTTGGGTCATGCACCTCTATACCTCCCCTTTCTATGCCACCTAGTCCCTATGCCACCCAAAATAGCCATCGGGGTCAAATCCGGGGTCGAAAGGACCCACCCAGGCACACTTTATAACAAAATCGCTATCATTATCAGACCGGAACCGGAAGTCGTGGCCAGCTTTTGAGACTTGGGTCATGCACCTCTATACCTCCCCTTTCTATGCCACCTAGTCCCTATGCCACCCAAAATAGCCATCGGGGTCAAATCCGGGGTCGAAAGGACCCACCCAGGCACACTTTATAACAAAATCGCT
>CAXARO010001307.1:0-71132 GCA_963971305.1 Arcuatula senhousia
AACAGGACAAATACACCGGTGAAATAAAAGATTGCAATGATCATGTTTTTCAAAAGAAATGGTACGTTGAATCATGCTAAATGCCACCGAATTCCCCCCTACCATTTCGATCAAAGATCACACTGACGTGTTTTTTTGTCTACGTCGCAGTCATAATGTTATATTGCAGTAGTTTACCGGTAGCCCAAATATCCAAATATGTTCCACATATGTTTACATCTACTAGGATGAGTTTCAAATCAGGAATCTTTCAAATTGAATAATCTTTTCGTAAATCTAACGAAGGGTGATCTTCATTCTTATTCTGTCACAATCTCTTGACTATAAAATAATTATAATCATCTGCCCACCTGCACCTATGCAAAAAAACATACAAAGTTTACCGGCAAAGACCGTTGTTTCATACTCGGAACCCGGCCTCTGAATTTGCCAATGGGTTATTGGGACAGTCTTTTACTGGCACATTGAATGCATTCTCATGTCAATATACAAAAATACCTTTTATCCGGAGAGCTCAGGAACAGATCTTTATGTACTCTTGTCAGATTGTATGCTCGGCAGTATATTTTTGCTAAATTAGCACCGTTCTTTATGGATTGGAGTTGTTCTGTAATATTTTATGTAAAATTCTATGTGGATTTTTTGGAAACAATTTATTTTAGTATTAAACTTTTTAACGTTTATTTTCCTGTTGCATAATCAAAATGCAACGTCAAATGTTAAACTTTAACGTTAGATTAACAATCAAAGCTTTTTATTTTTTACGTTAAATTTACGTGAACACAATTTGCCTCTGTAATTCCGCTTTTGACTGCAACTGTAAAGTTGTTTTGTTGTGTTTTGTCGTCAGTGTCCCCTGGTTTTGGGAGTATTTCAAGTGAGGACTTTTAAATTCAAAGGTTCCTAAGGTATTTTTTTCACATTGCAATATTGCTTTATAAGCAGACCGCCTACAATGTTTTGCAAGAGGTAAGGAATCTTATAGGCTCTATACATCGTCTAATTGTGTTCTCTGTCGTCCCGTGGCGTCACAAGAATTCGAATTTTTTAAAGTACAAGACACGGTTTCTTGATATTGGTCATGAAGCTTTATCCTATTTACCAGGTATTTAGTGTAAGCAATCGATTGTATGTTTCTTTCTGTTTATCTTCCTGTTTACCCTCTAATTCAAAACAAAGATGACGAAGACTTCCATGGATGACCGCTTAAATTCTGGGGAAGTCTGAGAATTAGTTTTCTGTGTTAGCCAACCATGTTTCATGTAGTCTACATGATAATTTGATTTATTTATACCTTTGGTAAATGAGAATGGGTTGTCTGGTCTTTCATACCAGAACCTGTCCCCAGTTTTGATCAGCTGGAACTGCTTTGCTATAATACAAGCAAACGTCTCTCCCGCTGTACCGTTAACTCCCTTCTCAAGTATTCCACCAAGAAAGAAATCTATGTCATCAGGTGATCTTAAAGGTATGAAATGAAAAAAAATATGAATTTTTAAACGTTACCTCAGTAAAAACAATGGTCAACAACAACTAGAAAGAACCCCTTCCCAATTACAATTAACCATCATTTGAGAAATTAGTAGTAGTGTGAGGTTCCGTTCAATCACGATTGCGTGAGAATTTTATGAAAATTATATGAGTTTGTAGTTTAGGAGGAAAAGGTACTAACTGCAGATGGGTCTTTTGTTACGAGGAAGGGACTATATCTGTAAAAGAGGGCCCGGTCATCGTCAGGCTTTGACTTCCAAGTATAAAATCTATTTTGTAAACTGGTGATTTATGAAAAATATGAGGATGGAGTGGAAAACAAAGGAACAGTTAATTTGGAGGACCATTGAAAGGACAAGGTAAAGCTGGGTAGGGACGGGAAATGAGCAAAAAAAAAACAAAACAAACAAAAAAAAAAACAAAAAAACAAAAAAACAAAAAAAAAACACCATTATTTTGAGTGTAAAACAATTGAATAGCTTTTTGATGTTGTTGAAATGATGACATCCATACCTGAATTGGATTCCTAAACTACATAAAAATTCTCGAAGCAAATCAGTAAGCAAAGTTGCACAATTAGTGTTAATGGTAATGCCGATAGTTTGCTGTCAACCACATAGTACAAATATGTAGTCTTTAACAAAGTAGAACATGTCGAATATCCGTTCTTTTGTATGTATTTTTTAAAAGGACGAATAATTAACAAAGTTCAACCTTGTTATAGACAACATATTCTGACAGTTTGGTGGACGTGTGTTTCCGTAAACTATTGGCATTTCAGGGAGAAGCATTGTGTACCTTTGTTTGCTCATTTATTTCTTCATTCATATATTGCAGACACTGTCACAGTCACTTCTGGACACACAAAAAATCGTAGCTCTTTCTTTGATCCCAAAATTCTAGTTATATGGTTGATGAGCATTCCTCGATTGGGTGATATTGTCAATCTAATATATATTCATAAAGCTGAGATAAAGAACACTCCTGGTTCTAGAAATTCTGCTTCATACTAGTATCTAGATCTACATTTCGAAAAAGACACTCAAGGAAGATTGCAACAAAGCTCTTGATAAATAGGAAAACCTGATTGCTTCAACTTTCCAATAGTTAACTTTCCCTTTATGAGTTCGCGTTGTTGAATGCTATTCAGTTGTTTGTTTTTTGTTTTTATGTTGTCTGTATCTTCTTATGGTTCTCTTTCGTGTTTACTAATTTTGTCTTTTCCTTTTTCGGACTTGATACCGGTAATCGAATGCCCCATTGGTATCGCTTTTTTCTACGTAATTTCAATACATACTTGTACAATGCAGCAAGTCTTTCACTGTAGTTTCCAAAATCCTCAAAAGTTTTGTTGCTGAGACCACAGAGTTGTCGCCACTTGTTATATCCGGGTGTTCCTTGGTCACGCCCCCTTTGAATGTTCAGAGAAAACAAATCTTGAGCAGTAGATTCTGTGTTGGCAAATAGCTTATTCCTGACTCCATCGATCATGAAGCTGTAAATGACAGGAAGAATTTCTGTTTACCGGTAAATAACTTATTTTTAGCTCATTGATAAGGGTAGTAACAAAACCACCAACTTGATTGATCAATCTCAAATGTCCAAGAGAAAAGACATACTAAGGAAGACATACCGGAGTTATTGACGGTCGCAATGGTCCTGACTTGGTACAGGCATTTCAAAAGAAATGGTAGGTTAAACCAGGTGTTGTGGCGCCAAAACTCCCTTTTCCACCGCGATCTTAAAAAAAAAATACAAAAAATACAGAGAAATGAATCTAATCCTCATTGGTTGATAACTTTGGCGGGAAACATGTGACACTCTCATTATTTCAACATCCTCGCACGAGGGTGGACGTACTTTACGTTCTGAGGACTTTAACGATAAAGGTAACAGTTTAATATTTTTTATTTTTTATTAAGACCAAGAGGGTCAGAAATTAGACCAAGAGGGTCAGAAATTAAAATAGGACCAAGAGGGTCAGAAATTAGACCAAGAGGGTCAGAAATTTAAATAGGACCAAGAGGGTCAGAAATAAAAAAGGACCTAGAGGGCCAGATGTTAGAAATTAGTTTAGATTTATATGATTTGATATATATCAAATGTGAAACCTTGAATAGTTTGTTATATATGATGAAATTCGTCTTTGCATTATTTGCGATGTTTCGTTAAATGTGATGGAAACTTGCTTGTGACATTTTTATAATATCATAATAATTATCAATGTATTTCTTTTTATCATTTGGTAATTTCGGTAAAATTCAGTCTTTCCAATCATATTCTGAGATATTAAAATTGACCTGGCTGCCACGTGGCCGTGAGATGCACGTTTTTGTTGAGTACAAGTTTAATATCATGAGAGTTGGGGATAAATTAATGCATTTGTTTATTTATATATTATATATATAGAGCAAGTACTTTTATGATTTAAGTTTGGTCGGAAATTCCTTTTTAAAATGATAATTCATTACTTTGTATAGATAATTGTAATAATTTGCAATGACCTAGTGTGAATGGTAAACACACATAAATGATAATTTATCGGGCACGTGTACTTTTAGGAAGTAATTTACGTTACGGTTCAGTTATTGAATTGAATAGACATGGTTACGGTATACCTGTGTTAGTTACTTATTAATGTTTTCTTTTAGATGGTATTACCGCCGGTTTTGAAAAAAACGGCACTCCATGAAAGACATGAACATGCTACCAGTGATTAAATGGATCAGATCAGGGAAACCTGCTGCATTAAAGAATTTGCACGTATTCAGAAGGACACCAAGACGAAATCCATGTCAAGATATAAACACGCATGATAATACACTAACTGATGAGAACATAAATGAAATCCTGAAAATGGCTGGGAGAGACGAAACTGTGGACGAGGGTCGCTGGGCCCTTCACTGCGTTGTCCTGTACGCAAATGAGTTCGGACAGCCGAAGGGACAGGATTTATCTGAAGCGGTGAGTTTGAATGTTTTTTGTTAAGAACATGTGCTATTAGCATGAATTCCGTTATATTTTGCAACAAGAGGAATACTTTAATTGTGTCACAGACTGGTGTGTCAGTCCGTCTGTAGTTACTATCTTGTGAAAATTTTAAACTTTTTCATTTTACAGAATTTAAATAAATTGGGCATGTGAAGTATATAATCATACATTACGGTCCTCAGAAAATTCGTGGAGGCCATGGGTTTTTAAATGAATTATTAAGTTTAGATGTCGGTTGATTATCTATTATTATATTGTGACAGCGGTGTGATAAGTGAACATTCGCCCCGAGTTCTCTTTTAGATTGCATTTGAACGAAAGTTTCATGAAACGAAAAATAATACTTTTAAGTTAGGGATTTTTTCGAACGGTTATTTTTTCCGTTGCATGTTAAGGATAAAAATAAAATTTTATTTGTATTCTAGATATATATATTAAGTTGTAATGTACTAATTCTAGCTTCAATTGGCATCGCTAATAGGCTTATTATTTAAGTTGGTTTTATTGAGAAATAGGGGAAACTGATTACTTTGTTATTCTAGTCTATTATGTCAATAAAACTGTGCTATTTAGCTACTCTATTAAGTCAATTGTCTTATATGTATATCACTTTGTTTTACAGACACTTACAGAGGAGAGATGTGTCTAATGTACCGAGGCTGAAGATTCTCACTTATATAACCTTTATCCGGGATACCAGTTACAGTTTTGGTGCCATACCTCAGTTCAATTTTCAGTCGTAAAGTGGATTTAGAGGAAGACCGAGGGTCTTCCAGGGCTTGTTTTTGGTATGAAAGTACACCGTAAAAGATTGTGATGAGATGAAAGCGACAAAACAGAATAAATCTAAAAGATAAATTCTAACAAACTAAAACAAATGAAGAATGAAATAAATAAATAAATGATAATAATGATGATGGAAAATGTTTGTTGGTATTTTATTTTATTCCTGATAATTTTGATGAGATTCTTTATGGTTGTTACATATTTGTCTTTCAAGTATATTAAAGTTAATTAGAATCATGAAGCGTATTACACCTATTAGACACTAAAACTTGGTTTAATATCGAAGTGACTAATTTGAGATCACGTTCACATTTCTTGTTTGGGTTTTATGATTTATGGTTGAAATTTCTTCGTCGACAATTCGAGGGACACTGATGCCCTAGTGGTTTTCCACGTGAATTGTAGGCGAGGGGATTTCTTCTTGAAGAGTTCTGATGCTGGCTTAGAATACAGATGTTGTCTAAATTTTGTTCCATTTTTATTTCAATTCAGAAAATGTAGATGTTATAGGAAGTAGTTCAAATTACAAGTCATCATTTATGAAGTTACCGAAATGGGGAAATGGAAAGTGGATTTGATACGGAGCGTGTTATTGTAAGGGAAAAGCCAGCATGGGTTACACTTCGGGAAGAGATCCCTTCGCCGATAATTCATGTTCCCTCTGCTGAAGAAGTTTTAATTGGTGATGCCTTTAATATCAATCGCTTGTCTCTTCATGATCAAGAAAATTTTGTGTTGTCAAATACATAAGAAATTATTAAAGTGGCAATAAATGAAACGGTTTGTTCGTTCAATATTGTGTATGACATGTTAATTTACATTGTTGTCATGACAAATCTCTTTAAAAGAGGAAATATATATTATATATATGCAAAGAACTCTGTGACAGAATAGCGACTGTGTGTATAAGATTATTAGATAGGGTTGGTACCTGTGTATCACCAAAGGCTATAATGCCATTTACAATTGAACGAAGCAAGCCCCGTCTGTCACGACGAGATAGATTTGAATTTGTGGGTTAAAGATTCCCATTTCATCTAGAAACATTGTGGGACACTCCTAGAATTGTAGGAGATTTTTATTTGCTTTAATGGATGTGATGAAAAGTCTGGGTATGACCACGTAAAACTAACAGAAGAGTCCTAGTATAATTTGGAGGGTTTTTCATGACTTACACTACCATTGCTTTTGGGTTTAAGGCTTCACCTTTTATCTATCAGTCGATCAAAAATGAGTTACTTTTTATCTGAGAAAATTGGATGTGTTTAATACCTTTTATATAGAAATGTAGTGCTGATTTTACAGTCGTGTTTATACAAACTAATCGAGAGCTCAGGAGTATGTTTGAGTAAGCCATTGTATGTAGACCTATGTAGCAATAAACCGGTCAAATATAAATGATTGACTAACAACAGACTTTTTTTTTCTTTTCTTTTTCTTTAATTGAGTTATGGGAAGAGAAGGTTAATATTTTGTGCTGGATGAGATAAACCGAAGAGCATGTTAGTTGGAATATGGAGCTTTGCTTCCCACACCTTAACATGAATTGCATGCAAAAGGTATCGAACACTGAGGGTATGGTACAATCCTCATTGGTTGATAACTTTGGCGGGAAACATGTGACACTCTCATTATTTCAACATCCACGACGGAGTGTGAATGTGATTCACATGCTTGGGGACAAAGCACTTGGGAGTTTGCTTCGTTGTCAGTCGGTAAATTTTGCGTTTCCCACCCTTCTGTGTCCCTCCCATTGATTTAAATGTTGTACCAAAAAGATACTATTGATTGGAACTTACACTGGATATTGTCGTGTATAATAGCAGCCCTTCCATGCGTTAGTGAGTGTCTTATGTCAGATTTTAGAATGGTGATGTTTTTAAAGGAATCGTGCTAATTTGCTCTCTGTTTTCTACAGTTATATATTTATAAGCTAGCAGTGTCATTTATGAAGGATTTACCAATCTTGGAAGGTCTTTTTTAATCCAGTTTGTGCTGTAAATTTGCTTCATGCTATTAAAGAAAGTGTCTTATTTCTGGGTTTTGAAACCGGTAGTGTTTTTAAACTTAAAAAAAGCGCTCTTGCAAATCAATTCTTGGTCTGATTTTGGATGATACTATATTTAATATTTTGAATGACATTGGTATTAATGTTTTGGTACAACATTGTGAACGATATCTTTTGCATGCGGTTCTCCATCTGGAGCTTTGCTTCCCACACCTTAACATGAATTGCATGCAAAAGGTATCGAACACTGAGGGTATGGTACAATGGGAGGTCCAGACTTTCTTCAATTTTGGCCCATCTACTCGACCTTAATGAGCGTTTACCTATGTTTTTTTTGGGGTGATTGGGTTGGTGTTTTACGCCTGTGAAACGCTATATAGGTTATTTGCGTGCGATGAACATGAAATATGATAAAATGAACATGAAATGATGATGATAAATGAAACATGGGGATGGGGACCGGGTGGGGTATTTTGAAGAACCACAGAAAAAGGGGAGAGGTGGGTAGGGGCGGAAAATTTAGCCTTTGTGTTGCACTACTTGGCGGTCTACAAGAGGTCTTTTACGTGCATGAAACTTGGCACTCTCCACACACGTTGACCCACTATGGTCAGCGGCCAAGGCTTCCGTACTATAGACCTGACAAACCCCGCGGTCGAGGGCCACCCTATTCAGCCACCCAGGGTACACACTAGGTCCCTCTGTGGGCTAAGTACTGACCCGACGTCAAAATTCCACTTGACCCTAATTAGTCGCCTCTTACGACAAGCTAGGCTCTGCTGTGAGCCTATTCGCCACCCGGGCTCCGCACGGGACTATGTTTTTTTGTGTCAGGCAAATGTATCGATATAAGAGCTGTACTTAAATTCTGGATTCGTTATCACTGTACTTGAAATGTGTTGTACGGGGTTTTGATAGTCTATAGGGTACTTTTTCCCTCAGTTAATCTGTCCGCAATTTTATCAAATATCGTTTTGAATAAAACAGTTTGTTCAAGACAAGCGACCGATTTTCTGTATACTAGTTCTGGAAACAAGTATTGTGAATTTTGCATCTTTAAAACAATCATGCAAGCTATAGGTATGTACATTCTTTTCTTTTAAAATATAAAAGGTTTTGAACTACTATAGTTGTAAAACCACTTACTTGTTGATTGTATTCGCAGGTTTTAAAGCAAGCCATCTTGCAATGTTCTGCACATTAGATCCATTGTTAATATAGTAAAGTTCAGGGTCTTTTATTGTGTTTTCTATTGGCAGTTCGTCTAAAGTTAAATTTTCGTAAAGCATACATTGAGTTGGCATGATCTGAGTGTGCCCAAACCGGAATGGAGCCGTTCCGAAACCGTTTCGGAGAGAAGCATCAACAGATGAGTTGTATGTTTCATCTAAACCGGAAGCGCTAGAGTAGAGGTCGTACTTTTGCATGATGACGTCATCCAAGATGGAAGGTAGGTAATGGTTGTAAGTAATGTGTTGCACCATCGCAATAATTATACGTCTTGTTTCTTGAAAAATAATGTCCTCTCTAGTTTCCTGGTAAAATGAACCGTTTTTGAGATATTGAAGAGGTATATTTGGATTCATTTGGTCCAATTTTTTTGCAATTCTATTATGTTCATGGAGCCATAACGTAAGTGTTACGCCAAGACTTGGTGCAATATGAACCCTTGCATCACCTGAAATATATAAACAACGAGAGAAGTTGTATTGCAATACAAGTAAAGTCATGGAAGTTATTAAAAAAAATTAACTCATCGTTCAGTTATTTCAATAAACTTAAATTGCACCACACAGTTAAGTTATTGAAATACCATGAAACTATTGTTTTTATGTTTTATTTTTCTGGTTTGAGGTTTGGTCAAGTGTTTTGAATTATGTTGTGAAACACGTTTGTCTTCTCAAAAATGTTTGTGTATATATGTATAAAATGATCTCAACGCATCTAAACGGACTTTTTGTTTAGAGTGATGTCTCGATTATCATGGCTGCAATATTGCAACAGGCCATAAACAACAATAATCAATCAATCAATCAATCAATCTAGACGGACTTAAATACTTTGATCGTTGTTGGCGAGTCTGAAATGGAGATATAATTATAGAAATACAGTGAAACGAAAATCAGAAGCAGGAAACTGAGAACCATTCAGGTACCTTCTGTTCCCCTCTCTAACATACCTGCCAATGGACATCTCCCATGGAATGTGACACAGTCGCCACCTTGTTTTGTCGGCATCAATCCATTGCCGTCAACTTTCATTGAATCTATTTTGAAGCAAATATCATATATCATATAACTTTTGAGTACTAGTCTAGTATGATATTACGATTTGCAATCACAAGTATAGCTGATTATTCAAAACAAATGATTATTCATGTACTTCATATAAATATTTAGCAGCTCTGTATCAATTGTTATTTGTACGACTTTTCGTGAAGAGAGAATAATAATTCAAAAAAGACACAATGTCCATGCTCACTCGAAAAATCCTCACACGAAATTATGTGACGAAATACTAAAGTATATAGATTTTAAATGGGAATTCTCAAGCTGCGTATTTTTTAAGGTGAAAATTCATGTGAAACAGTTACCTGAAAACGAAAATTGTATGGACTTATTCATGTAGAATCTATACATTGGATTTCCTCCCTTCTGTTAGTTTGCCGAGAGAGTCGACGTGCAATACGAAAAAGAAAGGACTCTCTTCCGTAAATACATTTTTTCAGTGTGAGATGGCCAGGTTGAGATGCGAGCACGTGTAGCGATCTCACACTGGTCAATTAACCAATAAAAACCATGGGTTCTGATATTGATTGATGATGTCGACCCATGAAATGCGATGTTATTCAAAACTTTCGGTTTTTATAATGAAGTCACCTAAGGTTTCAGTATATATAAAAATTAGATTTTTACGTACGAAATAGGTGCTTTCACGCGTTCTTGGAAAGCCGGCAATGATCTTTCACTCGTGATAGAATTTTTGGGTCTTTTTGGCTCGTTCCGCTGTGCCCCACTCGCATAAAGACTGAAAAGTTCTATCACTTGTGAAAGATCAGCCGGTCTTTTCCAAAAAACTTATGTAGGAACCTATAATTCTTTCTTTTGAAATGGACACAATATATGCAGGTTTGATAAATTATTGAAAATGGTCTCTAATAACTGGTAAAGAATCTTAAATTCACGTGATTACGGCTTTTAAATACTGCACACAGATGTTATATATATAAAATCTTACACGTGTCACCATCTCTTAGCGATTTGATGTCATCATCTGAGTTTCCATACAAAAATCCAGCATCGATGTAGGACGATAGTTGGTTAATATTTTCTCTGTAAGCTAAAACATAGATAAAGGTAGACTAAGTACAAATTAGAAGTCGCGGGTCCGTAGCTCATTAATTAATTTGTGCTAGTCCAAAACATCTAAAAACTTCATAGATTAAAGAGGGTCAAGCAGAGATCAAATAACTTTATAATATGCACACAAAACCACAATTCTCCAATCAGCAACGCGAACTGTAGTCAAAAAGTCATGTGCTCCGATACACGACCACATGCAGAAGTAACATATTCGTCATACATGTATATGTTGTCAAACCTCTGTATATGGTTTGGTGTTCACCCTTCCGATCGTCTGTTCGCCACATAGATTTGAATAAGTTGGTAAACGAAAACCAAAGTTGTTAAAGTAAATGATATTTTAAAGTCCTCCTGTGATAGAAGAAATGTTTCTAGTTACCTGGTAAATCGTGATCCATTGTTGCCTTTTTAGCCCTCAGTAAACTCTTACATCCGGGAGTAAATGTCTCATCGCCTTCTGGAACTTCAAAGTTGAAACACACATTTGAACTGAAATACAATTTTATACATTCATATCCATCACCCAATTTCTGATTATTGAAATTAACAATCATAACACATGTACTAACTAAATATTATGAAGAAGCCTACACATTTTTGAAGTCTATAGATTAAATAATTAATGAAAGCCAAGACAACATAGGTTAAGTGTAACACGCGTAAACGCGACAAGCCACTAACATTTGTATTCGTTGATTGTACATGTAAGCTGTTTTCTATTGCGAATGGTAACTGCATTTTCATTTCTGATCGAAAAACATTTTTGCAGACCTTACTATCATTTCTGCATGAGTAAAATAAATTTCAGTTCTGTCAAATATTTGTCGAACAGTTTCTTCGAGACACATTTCGCTAGTAAATTAAGTAATACTATAATAGTTGACAGCTTACTCGTTGTAATGTAAACTACTGGAATTGCAACAGTCATATTGTGTACCTACAACAATGAAAATACACATACAAAATGTTGAATTATAACTTTTGAATAATAACTTTTGAATATTCTCTCGGTAAGATAAAAAAAGAATGTTCTCAAGCCAATGTTAAAACCCCACCAAACAACAAAAATCTTTTCAAAATTTTAACAATATTGAAGCTTGACTTTGAAATTCAAAACTTGGCAGTATTATACCAGAAATACTTCATTCGAGATCGTTTACAAACTCACGGTTGCACCTATGGTATATTTTTTCTACATTTTGTTTTGCACTAATATAAATTTAGCGTATATGAAAAAAGTGAGAGGGAAAACCAACATAAAGGAAGAAAGTACAAAGAAAACTTTGTTTCGAATCCCTGGTAATCTTTGTCATCGCAACATTGATTGATACCTGTGTGTATTTTCGTATGTAAGAAATCATGCGCCAGAAGTTGACCAAAAGACATGCTCACTCCTGACCGAGTGTGATCTGATTGGTCCACTGCTTCGTCTGATCTGCCAAATGTGTTACTGAGCACGCGCGGACTTGGCAGCCGATTGTCTTGGTGTGAAAGGCCACCACGAGGTTCATCGACGCCTGAAAGGGAGAAAAAAACCCACCGTACAATTGTAAGGTAAATTTTTGAAGTTCTCCAGTCAACGGGCACCATGGGTTCTATAGGAAGATTTTAATATCGACATTGAGATAAGTGGCTGTTTGATATAAATGATGTCCTCGCAAGGCGAGTCAGCTATAATTCAAACTTGAAACCCCGAATTGCAATCGAACTTGGCTCAAACGAACAACAGTGACAACCTCGTGATTTGAAGTCAAGTGCCTTAATCACTCGGCCACCCAGCTCCTGGGTTCAAAATGCCTACGATGCTCAAGTTAGCTACACTCTTGAATTTGTTGTTGAAAAATTCATATTTCGAAGTTTATGTTTACTGATTTTGCTTGTTCGAATATTTTAATTTGTAAAACTCCGCCTGATTAAAAAATACACAAACAAAACGGGTTAACCTATTCATTATAAAGCCATTCATCATTTGTCAGAGTGTCTTTAATTCTTAATAAAACAAAGAGGAAGGCAGTTTCGTTTTGTTTTTTTGGTCGTAGTGGGTTATGTTTGCTTTCGAAATAAGAAACTACTCTTCACGGGACATTTGGAACCTTTCTAATATTTTACCAAGCAGAGAACCTCTGTGGAGCTCCATTAGATGGAGGTGCGATTTTCACCGACGGATGTGATTATTGATGTGTCATGTCTTTTTCTACTTACCGTCGGCATATTCCACCATCGGAGAACCATCGGGATGGGTGAACCTCCTCTGAGCAGTGCCCGCCTGACCCCATGTTGGGTGGTCCAGATTGTTACAGCTTCCGTCAAATGTTCGATATCTGCTTTCTTGAGAGCATTCTTCACCGACTGACTCTTATGAAATTTGTATTAAGAGGATAAAAAGCATTGACAGTCAAATATTATTAATTAAGTTTTATTTAGTTAGTTTAGTTGTTATTTGGTTTAAGTTTTGGAGTCTATGTTAAAATGAAATTAAAGATCTAAAAGCATTTATAAACCTACACGAGGTAAATTTTCATGTTTTCCATGTACTTTTTATAATTAAACGTGCTAAAACATCTAAGTTACCCAATCTCTTTTTTGTTGTTGAGATCTTAAAATTGTTTGGGGATTATGGATCCCTCTTTTCCAAAGACACACAGAAATTTCCAAATATAGTTTTTTCTTCCTTAAACGAGCTTTAACATGGATAAACAATGGAAGAAATCAAATGAAGTTTAATGTAACCAAACAATGAAATATTATTCTTTAAATTTTAATCCCCATATTAAATACCAACTAAAATAAAAAAAAATAAGTTAAAGTTTCTACTTTTTTATACAAACAGTACTTCAACTGTTCATACAACTCTTCCTTCTTATTCAGTTGCAAGAAGATACAAAAAAAAAACCCATTTCAGTAAGGTTTGAATCAAACTAACATTTAAAATTGTGTATTACTTCATGTACATGCAGATATTGAAAGGATGTGTTGCGATAAGACCCCTTTTCAGCCCGCGAAAGTCAAAAATATAATTAAGTAAATTCTATCACAAAATGTCTTGTTGGAAAGGTTGATATTTCTATTTTTTTTTAAAATAAACGTCTGTAGTTGAAAAGCTTATTTTATGTTTTAGTAAATGGTTCTTGAAATGAACCACCGCAAAAGATTTTAACATTGTGCTTATGGGAAAGTTGCAAAAATGAGTGATATATATATCTTTCCCGGAAGTATAGCCTTGCACGCGGAACCAGCTCCATATTTTATTCAAAAACTTGTATTACTAAAATACATCTTTTATGAAAGTTTCAAGCTGGTTCCGAGTGCAAGACATACTTAAAATTTAAAAAGACTATAATTTTTGAACTTGTTGTCAGTAGTTAAAAAATGTGCAAAATCTCTTCGTTTTCTTCAATTTTCTTGAGATTAGCGGTCATTTCAATTTCAAAATTGTCTGACTGGGGAGTTTAACGTCGTGACTATACCTATATATAGGTCTGCAGCGACGTGCTCTGAAGCGAGCATTTAATAATTTATATAATAAAAATAAATTAAATATTTTTTTTAGTAAAAAATAGAAAATGCAGTAAATAAATAATTAAAATAAAAGAAAAATTAATAAATATTGAAAAAAAAGAAAAAGAATTGAAAATAAGGATAATATTTAAAATAAGTCTTGTTAAAAAAAAATGGAAAAGAAAATGAAATATTTAAATAAATAATGATACAATAAATGATAGTGATGAGAAAAACAAAATAAATAAATGAATAAAAAGTATATATTGATTAATTTTGAAAGAAAAAAAAAAAAAAAAAAAAAAAAAAAAAAAAGTTTAAACGCCAAAGATAATATGCCAGGACGTGGTGTAGGAGAAACAAGCCGGATCCGTGGTGCCGTTTTTGAAAGCAAAAATTTAATGCCAAAAAGTCGGAAGAGTAGGAGCTTGGTTTTGAAATAAGAATTTAATGCCAAAGATGAGACGCAATGTATTTTGAAACAAAAATTTAATGCCAAATATGAGTGAATTAGCCAAACGTGAGCCGGATGCCAGGAGCTGTAGGATGCCAAGCTGAGACCAGGAACAACAGCCATGTTTAATTTTGAACTGCCAAAAGGTGTTGCGTTTTTGAGCCAAATGCGTGTTTTTATTGGGTGTGCCAAAGGTGTGTTGCAAATTTAAGTTATTTTGTGTGTTTGAAGTTAGATAGCCAATGTGTATGCATATTTTGAGTCGAGAGAATAATAAAGCCAAAGGGTGTAAATTAATGCAAATAAAATAATTTAGCTGCCTTGGCTAGTCGAGCGTAGTTCTCGGGTTTTAACGTGCTAGCACACGGAGTGGAAGTACGCAGATTTACAACCACCCACACAGTCAACCCCAGCACTGTGCCGCTGGTTAGAGTGCATACTATAGGCGTTTTGAATAAAAAATGGCTTTGAATGAAATGTGGCTATTTTGATATAACCTGCCTTATAGTACTACACTTTTAGAATTTAGAATATAGTTCTAAAAAGTGCCAAAATTGCTAGGAGGCTGAAACAAAAAGTACTTTATTAATAATATTCAGTTGTATTAACATTGCCATAATATAGATTAAAAAGGAGAGAGAAGGATTTTTTTTTTATTTTATTTTTTTTTATATATATACATATTTTATAAATATAGATAGAAAAGGGGTATAAGGATATGAGAAGGATTAAAAGCGGTTGGGAATGTTACTTGGGTTTAGACTTGTTAGTTAAGCTATGGGAGAGAAATCGGATTGAAATTGTTTCATAAATAATTGCGGACTTCGTTGAAAGCACCTGGATTGAAATATTTTCATTTTTGACAGTGCGGACTCCGCTGAAAGCACCTGGATTGAAAAACATTTATATTTGATAGTGCGGACTCCGCTGAAAGCACCTGGATTGAAATATTTTCATTTTTGATAGTGCGGACTTCTGCGAAAGCACCTTTAATATTGTAATGAAGTTTTTTAGATTGCGTTTACTATCGGAAACAATTTGAATCCTGATTTCATGCTGAGAAAAAGATAGAAAAGAGAAAGAGAGAGGAAAAAAATAAAAATAGAAAGCACCTGTATTGAAAAACGATTCGATTCAGGTGAGTGGTAGTGTTCAGCGTTCCGGAGCTGTTGTTAAAGAGATGTATATATATGATGAACCTTTTACAGAATTTGAAACACTGGTTTCAAGAATTTTAGCACAAAATTTTAATTTATTGAACCCCTTCCTTGAAATTTTCTTTAAATCAAGGTGAAATTTCCATTCAAAATGGCCCAATTTTGAACCCGATTTTCGAAGCTGTGTTCGTGAAAACGTATTTAAAAGGATTCTTTTACAACAGTACAATCATTTTGCTATAAAATAAGATATAAAGTAACATGCTATGAAAAACTTCTTATTTTTCGCCTATTGATGGGCCAAAAAAGGGCCTTATCGCAACCCATCCTTTGGTCAAGTGCCGCATTGCCCTTAAGCAACTGGGATGAGTCCTGTCATAATGACTGCCGGGGTAGTCAGGCTATAATGCGAAAAACCTGACTGTAAACCATAGTGGTGTCTTGTAAATAAATGTCACGTTCCTTGCACGTTAAAGAACCCTGCTGCGGGTTTCGGTAAGAGAAGGACCCGTTGGATCCCCATGTAAGAGGTACTACTTTTTCCAGTGACAGTCAAAACTCTTCCCCCCGATCCAAATCCCTCCACTTCATCATCATTTCATATTCATTGTATTACCCTATTCATGTTCATCTCCATGATATAGTCAGGAAAGTCGTGCTGTTTGGGAGTTTATCAATAACTAACTAGCTAACTTACGAGCTATTTTGCGTTTTAAGATGGGTTGAAGTATTTAGACTTTCTCGTGCTACCATTTTGGAGGATGATCTCATAAAACGGTGATTTGGAAGTGACGAAAATAACTGTACCGTGTATGGTTTCATAAGTCCACCAATTAAATTAAGGTTAACATGAGAGGTTCAACAAAGACCTTATAAGTCTCAATAAAGTACATAGGATACAAACAGTGTACCAAACCTAGCTGCGGTTCCGTACCTCTTAATAGTCCTTCTTTGAAATTTTCTGATTTGGCGGATGATCCGCCAATTAAAAAAATCACTAAGGACCGAATAGAGCTACGAACCGCAGCTATACCAAACCCACAGAAGTCAAATGGATCGAGATGGCTTAAAGTTTTGTACAAAGCATAACATAGCAATTTTGTTCATATGTTTGGGTGACCTTGGGTATTATGACATACAATTAAAAAAATAATGATTAATTAATCAAAAACAATTGAAGGAATCATGAAGTGCATGCTCTTTCAGACCACTCGAGTTATTTCTTTTTTCTTTTGTTTATTGAGTTTTTGATTTTGATTTTTTTTTTTGCATGCCGTTTTTTGGTTTTTTTTTAGCTATCTTTGATTTTTTATGAACAATTATCTTCAATGATAATGAAACTTAAAACTGCTTAATTAACTGGTTAAACTTTATATGCTTAGTTTTCATGATCAAAACAATTCCTTTAATTGAATGGTCTCAATTGCCATTTAAGTCAATAGATATGAAAAATCAGTAACAAAATTAGGCAAAGTTTTTTTTATACAATTTTAATTCTTATAAAAAAGTTTCTTCCTTGTTATTCAGTTGACAATAGATACGTATAAAACACTTCCCGGATTATTTGAATACGGCTTTAAAAAGTTTAAGTTTACACATGCAATGACTTTTGAAATTGCAATTTGATATTTTTATGCTTCCTTAATCTTAAACACAAAAAAACTTTTTCAGCGAAAACTATGGTCATCGTTCCGTGTCCCCTGAAGCAGCCATTGGCGGTGGTGTGTCATGAGCTGGACGACTAATGGCATCATCGTGTCTTTATTAATTGACGCCTCAGAAGGGCATTTCTGTAAAAGTAGAATGCCCTTCTGAGGCGTCAATTAATAAAGACACGATGATGCCATTAGTCGTCCAGCTCATGACACACCACCGCAAATGGCTGCTTCAGGGGACACGGAACGATGACCATAGTTTTCGCTGAAAAAGTCCACATCCTCCACAACGAGGTGGTACTGAACGGAATTTTGGGAGACGAATTGTTAAGACAAACAAAACCAGATAATCGAAACTGAACCAAATATCACCTATAAGTGAAGATACTTCCCGTGTATAGCAAGGTCAATAAAATAAATTTTGCTCATGTGTTTGGGGTAACATGGTTTAAAAAGTACGTCGGGATGGTAGGTCAGTTTTAAGGTGTTTTTAATTGGAGAAATAGGGCGACATCTCGAATTTTAACGGTCCCTGTTGTAAAATTACATATGCCACACAAACTTTAGGGTAGGCATAACATTATAGGTAGGATCGTGATACCTTAAATGCACAACTTTTTGGTGTCCAACTTTCTTTGAGGGGTAAATCGTCTTTTCTTCGTAATAAATGTTGGGGATCAAAATATCAAGTGTTGAAAGTATTCAAGCTTGTAAAAACTACACGATGAAATAAATGCTGACATGATTCTTAAAAAATGGGCCTTCAAATACAATGTAAATGTAAGCATTTAAATCATATGCATATTCTTAACAAACGGAGCAACTCGAAGCCATTTTCAACTATTTACATTTTTTTCAACGTATAAACATATTTCAAAATATATCACGATTATTAAATTGCCATTGATTGTATAAAATTACAAAAGGGTCATCAAAATAAAAATATAATGATGATTTTTGTTGATAGTCGTGACTATAGGCTAAAAGCCTCTTAACGACCGACCGTTATAACTTTAGTCTCGCTGTGTGCCATATCGTCCAGCTCATGAAACACCACCGCCAAAGTTGGCTTTGGCGGTTACAGTTGAACCGTAGACAGAAATAGTCTCCCACCGCGTATAGAGGGTCTGTTCAAGATTCGGGGAACGTAATTTCCTGGTGCCACTATCGTACTGAAATACGAAGGAGTAAAAAACAAAAAAAGTAGAAGTTTTATAAGCCTGAAGCTATTTGTTAATTGTTTTCTTAAATATTTAATACTGACCTTTACTTTGGTTAATTGCACCAAACACACAAGTACAACTATTTACGAGAAGGATGATCTGCTGAAGATGCATCGAAAAACTGCATGTTATCGCCAAGAAAGCGTTAAAATATATACTTGTCCTTATGAGCATGAAATATCATCTTTAAACTAACGTCCCCCAAGTGTCAAGAGAGTATTGCATTCTATTTTTATATTTAAAACAAACTTCCCTTTTGCACATGCATTTAGAACTTAAATTGAAGTTTAAATATTATCACGGAAAAAAATTCAAAAGAAACAAAGAGAGTTTAAAATTTATGTTTGAGAAATCTCATTCTATCGGAATCATATTACGACCTAACGTATATTCTTCTTCCGGGTCCTGCACATTATGATATTGGTAATTGTATTATTCATATGCAATTATCAAAATAATTTGAAAATATGTAGAACCAAAGTGTAGGTCAATAAAATTGTTTATTTGTGAATTTTGTATATTCATATAATGTGTGAAAAGATTTTCTGACCATTAGACCGGAGTTCTGTCTTTTATGGAGCTTCTTCCATTTTGTTTTAAATTTGGCTGCCATAAGAGACGGAATTCTGTCTAAAAGTGTAACCTCTCATCAGTAAATGAGTCAAAGTAACTGGAAGGTCTAATACGTTTCCGGAGCACCTGAGTTCACTCTTGTTACGACTTGAGTTCGCGTTGTTGATTTCCGTTCGGTTGATTTTGTGTTTCCTCGTGCTGTTCTTGTTCGTGTGTACCGGTTTTGTCGTTGCCCTTTCGGACTTTTGACACTCGAATGCCCAATTGGTGCCTCTTTGCTACTTTCAAAAACTTATCAAAGAAACACCTGTACCCATAACGCGAGAGAAGGGGAGGCCAAATCTAACATCGTGTGCAAAACAAGCAAAGAATAGAAAATAAAGAGATGTGGAATAAGTGTACGCGACACAGCCCACAATTAAACGGCAATTTAGAAAAACCACAATGGACAACCGCCAGCAGCCTTCAACGAGGCCATTTGGCACTCCTCGCGAGTCTGCAATTGGCCCATGGTCTAAATAAGATGCATATAATTCAAATCCAGCCCTGAAATAGTCACAGATAGACCCCCTTCTTAAGTCTGATGTTTTAAAATTCATTTATTCTTATTATGTAATAATATTTTATGAAGTATGATAATTGGTGATTTAAAGCAATAATTAGGAGACATCATAAGGAACAGAATACAGTACATTCGATAAAATATCGCACTGGTCTGAGGTGCAGTTCGCCTTAGCCGGCATGTTCATTCATAAGCATGGTGATTTTTTTTTAGAAAAATATGTCGAATTTTACTCCTGCTACATTTTCACTCTTCTTCAAACACAAGCTTATACATTTTTGATTTGAGAGAAAAATGCAGTCTAATATAAGATGAAGAAATACTGTAAAATTAAAAGAATACTTAATTTGCAAAAACAAACCCCAATAATATGACGTCACAACGGTCATTTTGTGATATATTTTTTTCTTTTCTACTGTTTACTTAAAAAAATATGTTTACATGTAAAAAAGAACAGTTTTAATTATGTTTACAAATGAGAATCCATTTACATGAAAAATGCAAGTACAATACAAAAGATAAAGCTTTAGCGTCATTTAATTCCAGCTCCATAACGTCAGTGGAACGTCGTTGTATATTGCTTTATCAATGCTGACAGGTTGCTTCAACTGTACCTGAACAAAATATAATGAATGAAAAAGGAAACAGTTTGCACTAAAATGATATATTCATGGATTTTTTTCCTGGAAGACATTCATAATAATGTTGGGATTCATTCTATATCATAGAAGTGGTAGGCTTGGCGCGCCGCTAAACCTGTTAATCCACCATTTCTTTTGAAATGCTAGTACTTAGTCAGGACCATTGCAATCTTTAATTCCCCCGTTATTTCCTCTTTGTTTTGTCTTTTCTCTTGGACATTTGAGATTGATCCTCCAAGATCGATAATTTTGTTATTACTTCTATTTTTTTCGTATTTTACTCTGCTGTTTTTGAGGAACAAGGCCAATCGGTGTCACACCACAAAAATATTTTACATATTGTCAAAACCCTCAGATTATGCATACCCCAAACATAGATTGATCTTAGTCATAATTTGGTTTTTCATTTCGGGATTTTCGATTCTAATGTTCAATGATCTTTGTAATCCTGATATAATGTTGGGCATTTATAATATTTAGAGCAATCTATCACCAGAGGGAGCGTCTATCAACACTGACCTCTATACTATCGCGCTAAGGATTGTGGGTAATATCCCCGAATTCGGGGATTGAATATCATTAAAATATTTCCCATGATCCTTAGCGCGATAGTATAGAGGTCAGTGTTGATAGACGCTCCCTCTGGTGATAGATTGATATTTAGAGTAAAGCGCCTCTGGTGAGTCTTGAATAGACGAAACGCTCGTCAGGCATAGCAAAATTCTTTGTCTGAACTTTCATACATTGTTGTAATTTTTGTTTTAAAGGTGAGTTTCACAAATGTTTATTATTTAAGAAGATGAGGTTCTTGAGTTCAGGTAACACAATACTGGTAACTTTTACAACCGGAAAGACGAATTAAACCAAACATTTGACCGCCGTTAGCAAGAGACATCAATTCTGCCGTTTTAATGATTAATGTTTTCTTTTCATAATCAGTACTCACTGTGAACTAAAAGTTGGTCGTCGAATTTTGTACTGGAAAGACAAAATTGAGAAAAATGATACAAAGATTGCACATTTTGTGCATAGGACATGTAGGAAGAAAATATCAATGTTTACGAAACTATGTTTTCATTTAAGATAAATGATGATCAACAAGGGCTCGCATGATACTTAAAGTTTGTAGTTTTTGTTCTTTCTATGTTCGTTTAAGGCTATTTTTTTAGTTTGGAAATTTGATCTCTATAAGTCGACAGTTCCTACTGTGCTTTCATATAAAAATGTTAAGAATACTGCTTTGCCCGTATTTTTCTGTATTTTATTTAATTTTTGTCGATATTATTTTCTAGAAAGGCCAATACACTTGTTTTGCTGTATAACTGCAACCAAATTTTATAAATGGTTTCAAATTATTTTACTTTTTACCATTGGAAAGAAATCACTATATTTTTTTTTCATACGGCACCTTCCGAATTCCCAATAACACCAAAAGGTATATAAATCATGAATTTCAAGGACATACAATGTATCCCAGATACAGCCGAGTTTTTACTGCTGGAGAATAATATCACTCACATACTCACTCACTCGCTCAAATTAACTCAACCAACTATTTTCTAACTATCTATCTATCTATCACTATCTAACTACTGTGGATTCATTTATTTTCGTGGGTATCAATTTTCGTGGTTTGATGAAAAGGGATCAGTTCGTGGATTCTTAAATTCGTGGTTCTGAAGTCTGCAACATACAGATCAATGATAAATATTCTGTTCGTGGGATATCAAATTTCGTGGGTCAACGCTACCCACGAAAACCACGAAAATTGATACCCCACATGGTACCTACAGATTTTTCACTATCTATCATGGTATAAGGATTAGAATTAATACTCGAGGCACGGTCAGTCCTGATTCTTTCTACTGTTGACAAATTTTGTGGCTGGTAAATGACAACCTGAAAATTGAAAAATGTCTTAACATCAAACTACAGTGAAATTTTCCAACTTAACTCAATTTTTTAAAAACATTCAGCAACCTTTAATAATGCTACACATGGTTGATGGCCAGAATCCTTTTAGATTTCGTTTCGACCAGCTGATTTAAACTAATAGATTCTTTTTAGATTTAATTTCTTAAAAAAACATTACGTTTCGTGGTTTTGCTTTTCTCTTTGGATTTCAAGACTTTAATGACTTGTGACACATCTTTATACCCCGCCACACGAAGTGGTGAGGTATTATGTTATACCCTCAGGTTTTGTAGTATCCGTCCGTCCGTCTGCCCGTCCATCCGTCCGTCACCCCGAAGGTTTCCGAATGATAACTTTAAAACGAGTGAAAGGATTTGAATGATATTTTGCACAGCTGTTGAGTACAATGAAATACAGGTCAAGTAAAATTTTCAGGATGATTTTGGAAAAAAATATTGAAGAATTGCTACTGTTAATTTTCAAAATTTGAAATGGTGAAAGGACCATGGCTATTTTCCCTGTAATTCTGACCATATGATAGATGAGCCAATTTCAAAAGTTACAAAAATACTCCCTATGTGTGTAGGACCCTTGCAATGAAGTAAATAAAAGTCAATAATATTCAAAACCTCCAAACCGGTGATATTTTGTCGTGAAATTCCAAAAAAATGCATTTTAAACATTTTTGCTTAAAATTCGCCACTTTTATATGGGAATTGAAATCCCCCATGAATGACACGCACAACCAACATGACTTTGGGGTTTTTTGAGTAGAATGGTTTAAATAGAATACTATGCATTTTAAAAGATTTTGGTTGGTGGTGTCCTTTTAACCAAAAAAGTGACTTTTTAAACAAAAAATCAAAAATTTAAAGAATTCTGGACTTTAAATGTTTATTTTATCACTGCTAGAGTATGTCTCCGATAGCTCAGTGAGTTAGGTCGTTGGTATTTAAATCTTATACTTAGAGTACTAATATTGTTTTCAATAAGGACAGTTTAAGTTCAAACCCCGAACGGATTGTTCGATTTTGTCTTTCTGTAACGATCTCAATTATAGCGAAACATCTTTTTTATGCTATATTAAAAGTCAAATGCTATCATGATTTGCCGTTTTATTTCGCTTTTCCAGCCTTATCATATGACACTTAGTATAGACTTTAGTTTTTGATTGATACTACTATTACATGTAGTTAAATAGTAACATTGTGTTAAACGGTTTATTAATTTTTTTTTACTTTTATTCTTTATTTTAATACTTTCTCCTATTTATGAAAAAAGAGCTCGAGGTTTTGGGGCATTTTCACAACAATATCTACATTTTCAATGAAGTTAACAAAGACTTTGATTGAGACTTACCTTGTGCTTTAAAATATGACTTTAAATATCTATAAATAGCTTTTTAAGTGTTCAACGCACCATCAAATACTGGGGATATTGGCAATAGTCCTTTTCTGGTCTAAGAAATATAACTCATTTCTTTTCCGTATCTTTATAGTATATACAGTATATTATACAAATATTGATGAATATCGTGGCGGGGTATCATTTAATGTCCCGTTAGATTCCCTATTTTTGTGTCTGTCAATGAGAAAAGGTGAATAAATAAAGGATTATGAAAAATCTTACATTTCCAACGTCGGGTTCATTTATTTTCCGAAACGCACTCTCGTCTCGCTCGTAACTGCTTTCAATATTTTTCCCTTCCGGTTCAAACCTTTGCATTTGAAGAGTATCATCTTCGGTTCTGTAGCCACTGTTTCGAATTCCAGTATGAACGTTTGGTACATTTTCTATGTACGAGTTTTCTTGTTGTAAAGCAACCCTGTCGTCTTTTGTGTAGAAACTTTAAAAAAGATGGTTCAGAAAGGTTACCAGTATACAATATAACAAGATATCGTTTAACACAACGCTGTTTGGGATCTTATTCAATCTATGTTTTTTAATATCAGGTCGATTTGAAATAACAATTCCTTCTTTAAAGAATTTAGTTGATTCAAATTAAGAAAAGAGTACAATATTCAGAACTCCATGGTTCAAAGCTTAAGAGTAACGAATATGATCAATTTTCAAATCAAAAGCAAACTAAAAGCAATCGCCCTGTTAAGCAAACACTTAACTTTTAAAATAGTAGTAAAAAATCTGATTGAAAAAAATCTATATGATAACACTATGATACATTGTTGATTTCATATGGATGCAATATATTTTTTACGAATTTGGATAACTCTTATTCAGATTTTATTGCATTCATATTTATTTACACAAAAATAAATCTTTATATGTTATTCATCTCGTGTGCCTAATATTCTTAATAACATTGGCCGTTTCAAACAATTGCGTCTCTTATGAGTCTTTTGTAAACGAAAATCAAGTTACATACAGTTTAAGGATTTGCTTCTCACTTTGTTTGAATATTATTATACATACTTAATTCTTTCAGTTTTTCTCTTTTCTTTTTTCAGTTTCTTGCACACACAACCAAGTGCCACTAGGAGTATCACCACTAGAGCCCCGCCAGTGCCGGCTGCTATCGCTATATCGGTAAATTTACATGTACAATATAGCAGGAGTAAATTTGAAACTGATAAGGAATAGTATGATACTAAGGATTTGTTTTAATCTTATTTATTGTATATTTAGTCTTTGGCCAATGCAAGACAGCGAGCAGTGACCCCTGGTCATGTTAAAGACTGCTGGCAGTTTTCCATTGTGATTTTTTAAATTGCCGTTTCTTTAATGTTGGTTGTGTCGCGTACACCTTTTCCACATCTTTTTATCGTCTACAACGGGTGTGCTATAGCAAGCAGCAACTGCTTACTCTTCCGGGGCACCTGTTTACTCTCATTACGACTAGAGTTTGCGTTGTTCAGTGATATTCAGTAGTTTTTGTGTTTCCGTGTTTCATATGTTTTCTGTTTTTTTTCGTCATGTCCTTGTTTGTGTTTGCTGATTTTGTCTCTGCCCATTCAGACTTAGACATTCGGATGCCCCATTGGTACCTCTGCTTCTTACAAGCATAAGTTTTGCTAAAAAGGGCAAATGACTACAAACAAACCAGTTAACAAAAAAATAATACAAATGTGTGTACAAATGAATGTAAGATAATGTCCCCTGGGCTCAGTTTTGTGGGATATTACAAATATCACGTGTTGGTCATCTTTTGGGCCTATCATTAAATTTAGGTTATTACTACTAAACAATTACAAACTTGTACTCGAATCTTTAGTTCCGGCATACCAAGGCAGATGTTGCATTAAACAATAATTAACAATGTTTAATGCACATGCCATGAAAATTGAACTTTCACAAGAAATATATAATAATGTCTTACTTTGTGAAACATGTGAAAGGAAGAATGAGTTAGAAACTAAAATAGGAAATATTGAGATATGGAATCAGTGTACACAAAACAACCAACATAAATCAGCAGCTTATAAAAGTCTGCAATGAACAACAGCTAGCAGTCTTCAATGCGACAAGTGGACAAGTGGTGGCTGCTTTCTGACTGACTGGGGAGTTTATCGTGACTATAACAAGATATAGGTATTGACAATGGCCATAGATTAAAAATATTCATGTGATCCATACGGTTCAAATCCTTAAATTGTATTCCGGCTCTCCCGGATAGATGAACCTCTGACAGTTGTTGGGCCTTGGAAAAATAACTTGGTCTAAGGGCGACGTTTTATTTTAAGCAAAACAGACAGTCAGATGTAGTGGTAAAATACTGAAAATAAAGAGGGACAAATTAAGGTTACAAAGTACATGTAAAAACGTTAAAGTTTATAGTAAAACTGTAAAAGGGGATCATAGATAAGTGAAATACAATGAAATATTAACATATACATAGCATAATTCAAGATTAAATGTCCAAATATTGTTTATAAAATTACGGGAAATTCCCTTCGTCTGGTCCAATGCTTGGTTTCACCAACTGGTTAAATTTAGAATCCATCCAAATGAAATAAAGTTACGTTTGTGTAAAAGAGAAGTTAAACGATCAATTTAAAACACTGATTGTTGATTACTCACGCTGTGGTTGCCACAAATTACAGAGCGCGTCCTGTTTGCCTTTCCTTCAAAATGGCGAGCGGAGAACTGAACAAAGGGGAAGGAAACGGTCTAATATCCTTTCATTAGGGTTCTCTCGCGGATCAATGATGTAGGAGACGAAAAATCTAGAGAAGTGTTCAAAGTCCAAGCAGGAGTTGGAAACGGTGTTAGTTGAAGTTATCCAATTTCACAAATGATGAAGAAAATAACTATAAAAATATATATAACAACTGGAACACAAAATGTGTGACAGAACACTCCCCGTCTGATATCCAGGGGTATATCACTATTACTTTCAATTATTTAAACACATAAATCCAAATGTCATATAAGAATCCAATAGTATAAGGTATAAACAAATGTACAGTTCGCTCACGGAAAGTCTTCTGATATACGGATCGTACGTAGGTAGCTCCAACGTTGTCTGGCTTCCAGCGTTGCCCAATGGGATTTTCCAGCGTTGCCACGCACGGCGTGGTGAGGAACGACGTGTTCCTAGAATGAAGAAGCATCCTGGCATAAACGGTAGCAGAAAGGAATGTCCAAAGCAATGAATTGTCACAATATATTTACAAAGTACGTAGTTTGCACACGGTGCAAATAACTATAAGCGTTAGCATGCTGTCTAACAGAACCAGTTCGGCGATCTGTTGTCTTCAGGCGTGGTGAAATTCACGACGTCGCCTCCGTATTTTGGAGGTTTATCTAGATCAGGCGGTTTCTCGGAGATGTCTAATACAATCGAGTCCGCAACATTTTGCTTATGTGGAAAGTTATCACGATACTCGGTTACGTGAAACTGGTTCGGATATGGTTGCATAATTGAGGGTCGGCCATTCGGTAGAATGAACGTTTTCTTGACGTCAATATCGGATGGTGCATGTTGTCGGTCTAGACAAGTTTCGCCTATAATGACCCAGCCTAACGGCAACTTCTGTGCGAAAGGTTCAAAGTGTGAACCTATCCTTTGGTCAAGAATGTGATGTACAGCCGGGAGCGATCTCCCGATAAGGAGTAGAATCTCACGATTGTTATCAATTGTTGGGATATACTCGGCTATATCCCGCAGATGTGGATGTTGCGACGCAACTTCAGGTGTCGGTATCTCGGACCTGTTGTTCGGAATGTCGTTGCATTCGATGACCGTCGACAGATTTGTTTCGAAATCGTCTCCGATTGACTTTATCATAAGGTCGTTTGCTTTCCTTCCTGACATCAGTGTGCGTCCTGAGCAGGTCGAAAGATCGTAATTCTCGTAGGGTCCTTTGACATCAAAGAGATTGAAGAATTCAGTTGTAGCCAATGTATGACTACTTTGGTCGTCGACGATTGCGTACATGCGATGTACGGTTGATCTATCGTGTTTGGAAAACACGTCTACTGGCAATATCTTTGCACAAGATTTCCCGCTGTACGTTGAACTGCATAGTTCGGTGCATGTAACCTGTACGGTGTCTTTGGTGTTGTTAGCCTTTGGAGCCTTTTGCTCCCCGCCATTGTTTTGTGAGGATTCACGAGAAAAACTCGCTGGTCGTTGGTCTGAGTTGGAAATGTGGAGAGCTGTCGGGTGACGTGTGCTCTCGCATTCGTTGCAAACAACTCTTTCTTGACAGTTGGCTTTAAAGTGCGTGTCCGACTCGCAGCACTTAAAGCATACGTTGTGTTCCTTCAGCAATTTAATGCGCTCCTCGATTGGTTTCGCTCTGAAGCCGTTACATTCGTTAAGCGAATGTTTGCCCTTATGTATGATGCAACGCTCCTTCAAGTTGATCGGGTTATTATTTTCTTGTTGCCTTGACCCGTAGGTAGAGCTTTCTGCGGAGCTATGCTCCGAACTCGTGTCTGTAGATGTTTTGTATACGTTGACTTTCTCTTTTGTAGTCTGAGATTGAACCTTACAAGTAAATTGACTGCTCAAATCGTAATTAAAACAAGGATTGTTTTTGATTTTAGCAATTTCACGGATAAAATCCGTTAATTCTGAGAACGGTGCAAATGGTGCCTTATGTCGTGTCATATACTCTGAGGCTTTTGTAGTCCACTTTTCCTGGATTCCATATGGCAACTTAGAAACTATAGGCAATTGTCCTGATGAGGTGTCGAAATATCCTAACAAGTCACGAAAGTTCGGTTCCTCTTTCAAGCATTGGATGTGGGAAAGAAGATCGTAAAAGTCGTAGAAATGTTCGGTATCTTTGTTCGTTAACTTAGGGAAGGCTTCCAATTTTTGCCTTAGTGCGTGCTCCGTAAACTGTAACGCCCCATAGCGTTCGTCTAGACGCTCCCAAAGACGTTCCAGACCTCTTGTCGGATTATTGATGTTAGCTGCCTTGATACTTTTGGCGTATTGCGACGACTTGTTTCCGAGCCATTTCTTGAGGAGAATGAGCTCTTCGGAGTTGGATATTCCTAGCTCCTCCACGACACCTTTGAATTCGGCCTTCCAAACTGCATAGGACTCGGCCTTGTCATCAAAGTTGGTGAGACGGGAGAGTAGCAGGTCCTTTCTCAGTAGGAATTTAGTTAATTCCTCGGATGTTGAGTCCTTCCTGTCGGAACGGTGATCCTGCGTCAACGACGATGTTGTCGATAGGTGATGCCGATCTTGAGTGGATGGCACGAATACGGGAGCATCCCGATTGAGGCCACAAGTATTGCTAGTGGTGTCGACATCGTCGGCTTCTCTTCGGAAGGGTGTCGATGCCATGGATGGTGGTCCTATCTTCCTAGGTGCTTCGGTTGTAGCAAGCGGTTCGAAAACCGTAACTTTCCTTGTGTAGTCGAAGTGCGTCGGATATGTGTTTGTCCCGACGTCGGTTGGATTTTCGTCCATTGCATGAGTACTACTGTTGTGTTGACTAACATAATCTTGTACCCGTCGGATCGGGTCGGCCATAGGTAATGGTAGATCGACGCCGATGTGTGGTTCGTCGTCTATATCTTGACTGCGGTCGTCCTCGAAAGCTCTCGCCTCGGCTTCGGCCATAGCTGCTTCCATGTGAGCTTCTAGGAGAGTTTTGTCTGCTTGCAACTCCAACTTTTTTCGTAAGACGGTCGCTGCTTCTATCGCTTCTGCTCGTTCGTATTCAATCTTTTGTCGCTGAACTTGTTGTTCCATGTCAGCTTTCTGACTAGCCTTTCGCTGCAACTCCTGTTCTTCGAGTAGAGCTTCTTGTTTTGCAAGAGCAGCTTGTTTGGCTAGAAAGGCTATCTTGGCCTTGGCAGCATCTGCTTTGGCACGCTTGTTTCTTGAAGCGCTTGAGGAACTGGTTGATTTTGAGCCACCAACGGATTTACATCCGCTATTTGACTTTGACCTAACTGAATTGCGTTCTTGTTTCACTGACCCATGTAGTTCTGGTACAGTGATATTCTGTTGACCTGAGGTAGGCTGGCGTATTGCTGGTGATGCAGGACTAAACGCCTTGGTGGTGTCCCGTAGATTAGACATCGCTGTTTCCAACGTTTGCTGTCTTATATCAGCCAGGGTAGTGAAAGCCTGGAGGTCTCGATTGCTTTTCTCGGCCCTAGTGTTCTTCATAAATTCTATGAATGCGTCAACTTGACGTTCATATCTACCAGCGGACTGGGCTATCTTTTCTTGTAAAGCGAGGCAACCTCGTACATTGTCTGGAGGGGTCTCGACCTCCTGCAGGAAGGCATTTAACATGCTCCATAGCAGCTCTATATCTTGGGCGTATTTCTCGCGTCTTTCAATGTAGACGTCCATGCCCTTTTCATTCAGAGTTCTAACTCTTTTCTCTGTATTGTCAGATCGTATGTCTGAGTGTTGATCTGGCTCAGTTGGTTGTATGGTGACGTTGTCACCGGTGTCACTCATCATGTCACAATCACTTGTAGTTACGAGAAAAATCTCGAAATTGTGATTTGACTATTTATTTGTGTCTTGACAGTTAGTATTAATAACGTTTGAAAAACGTTTGTGTGCTATCTTGCTTGGCACTAACTTGGTGTGTGATTTGGTACGTGTAAAACACGTTATATCACGGTATTCTATCTAGCTTGTACAGTTAAGGAAAAACTGAGCTGGGTTTATTATTTACCCAGACCAGGTGGTGTGAAGTGTCTTAAAAGTTTAGTGTGTGGGCGCTTCTACGGCCGCAGCACACTACAAGAACCAAGAAAATGGTGCGTCTCTCTTGCGAGAGCTCATAAAGTTTTGTATAGAAGGATACAGTCCTTTGCTGGTCTTCTGTGGACGTCTCCTGGCGTAGACTGAGGTGACGCTTCTGCAACTGGCGTTGTTCGGAGCTATTTTACTATTCCGGCTCTCCCGGATAGATGAACCTCTGACAGTTGTTGGGCCTTGGAAAAATAACTTGGTCTAAGGGCGACGTTTTATTTTAAGCAAAACAGACAGTCAGATGTAGTGGTAAAATACTGAAAATAAAGAGGGACAAATTAAGGTTACAAAGTACATGTAAAAACGTTAAAGTTTATAGTAAAACTGTAAAAGGGGATCATAGATAAGTGAAATACAATGAAATATTAACATATACATAGCATAATTCAAGATTAAATGTCCAAATATTGTTTATAAAATTACGGGAAATTCCCTTCGTCTGGTCCAATGCTTGGTTTCACCAACTGGTTAAATTTAGAATCCATCCAAATGAAATAAAGTTACGTTTGTGTAAAAGAGAAGTTAAACGATCAATTTAAAACACTGATTGTTGATTACTCACGCTGTGGTTGCCACAAATTACAGAGCGCGTCCTGTTTGCCTTTCCTTCAAAATGGCGAGCGGAGAACTGAACAAAGGGGAAGGAAACGGTCTAATATCCTTTCATTAGGGTTCTCTCGCGGATCAATGATGTAGGAGACGAAAAATCTAGAGAAGTGTTCAAAGTCCAAGCAGGAGTTGGAAACGGTGTTAGTTGAAGTTATCCAATTTCACAAATGATGAAGAAAATAACTATAAAAATATATATAACAACTGGAACACAAAATGTGTGACAGAACAAATTGCCTTAGAAATAAAAGACCACCTCTTTTGGGCAAATTCAATACATTTTTTAAATGTGCACCAATGAAAGTATGTACTTATAGAAAATAGTTATAATAGAAAACATTGAGAAAAAAGCTGGTTTTGTTAAAATAGAGGTAATAACAAAATAACAGAACTTGGAGGAATAATCTCAATGTCCAAGAGAAAAGACAAAACATTGAAGACACACCTGAATAGTTATAGATCGCAATGTGATGTATTGTTTGTGTGAGTTGTTAGGGCTTTTGATATGTGAATCCCAATTTATAAATTTCGGATGTCCACTCTTAAGATAATGAATCCTGTAACATACGAAAATTAAACTTGAAAAGAAACAATTTTTAAATAAATGGGACACAACCGCCCACTTTAAATGGCAGAACGTTAATATCAAAAAGTTTACCAATAATGTCAGTCTTGGTCAATTTTTCAGGTGATGTTGGTAAAGTCGCTCGTGGTATAATGGTATCGCATCTATCACCCTTATAATATGAATTTTGGTTGTCCGGTTTACACCTTGAAAAAAAGTATAACATACAAAACGTTAAGTATTCAATCTAAGAATCATAAGGAAAATATTCATGGCAAAAATAACTCAAGAGCTAGAAAAGGTTTTTTTTTCTTTTCAAATACACCACAATTACAGAAACTCAAGAAAGACATTTTGTATTAGTTCAGAAAATTTAGTAGGACCTTTCAGTTTTTTTATTCACGAAACATCATTTCTGTAGAGCCTGCATATCTTTTTGAGAAAGACTGCTACATGTATGTAAGAAACACATATGTGAAATTAAAAAATGACAACATCTACATATAAATATAAAAGATTTAATGAATAAATAAATATATTTTTTAGCAGATTTTGAACTATCTTTAAGATACAAAAGCTTTGATCATCTGTAGTTTTTAACCTTTTTCTTATTTTTTTTAATTGTCCTTATGACATAAAACTCTTAGGAATTTAGACGTCACGCAACACATATTCATTATAATAACTCATAACCATTTTGATGGATCATACTTCATTGATGTCAAATTCTTTTTCTGTTTTTTTTTAAATGTGTTTAAGCTTTTGTTTTTTAAATGTGTATGACAGTTACATCGTCTAATAAACAGGCCTTCATAATTTTTAATTATAATAACCTGCATTTTACTTTTCCTCCGTAGTCGACATAACATTCTCCATGCTTCCCACAATAATTCTTGTATCTATCTAGGTCACATTTATATTTACAGACTGTATCACCATTCACTGCCCAGTCCGATTGTTCGTGGTCAAAACATGCATCATGGACCAGTAAATAGTCAACTGAAAAAAAAGTAAAAGAACACCGACGTGTTATACAGCTGGACGAATAGTTTAATGTCAACTGAAAAACAATGAAAATAAAGAAAACCAACGTGTTAATACAGGACGTAAAGTTGAAGTCAAGTCTAAGTTGTAAGTGAAAAAAAAGTTTTAAATTTTTGGGATTGCGATATTCATTTTGTAAATAAAGGTAGTAACAAAATAACCGAACTTGAAGGATCAATCTTAAATGTCGAACAGAAAAGTCAAAACAAGGAGGACTCAAGAAGATCGAAATGGTCCTGACTTGGTATTGTCATTTCAAAAGATATAAGATGTGTTAAACCGGGTTTAATGGTGTGCCAACCCCCTCTTCTATTGCAAAGTAGTTCGTTTTGTGTAGTCAATTCTGTATCACAAAAGCTTGTCCGTTAATTTAAATTGAGAACACATCTTTGTTTACTCTGATCTTTTTTGTACAGCTTTATATATTTAAGTCAGTTAGAGTAATGAAATTTAATGCTAACAAAATCAAAACAAACTGACGGAATAAGTTTTGAGCATACATGTATTTCAGACATTTTTTAATTATTGATATGAATTTGCATTTGAATATGAATATGAATTGCAATTCCATTCAACAACTAAAAATACAGCTTATATAGTTAATACTCCTAAGCATTAATAATACAGCATAAGGAAACTGTCATCTGTATATCCCACCTATACCCACGAAAAAGTAAAAACCATAAGCCTACCTATTTTCATATCATTTAGTGTGACATTCAGAGCTTCTGTTGTTTTTTGCTCGTTTATTTTATATGTTGAAATATTTTTTAAATTAGTCACTAGTCCATCTGTTGCATTAATTAGTAGTTGTGCTGTTTGGTTTGCCTCCCATTTGTTCACTGGAGCTTTAACATCGATGTCAAAATTGCATTTTATGCTTCCATTTCTGTGAACGACATTACATGTTAGAAAATAAAGTTGACACATGGCATAAATAATTAAATCTTATTAAAAACAAAGTATCACAATTTATATTATGGGTGTGTTGCAACAAGCATGAACCGTTCACTTTTCACGACTCATATGTTCGATTTTGTGTTAAAAGGAGATCGCGTTGCAGACTGCACTTTTGATTTGATGCATAGTGGGGGGGGGGGGGGGTTGTGGTATCTTTGTCTTTTAGTATATCTTTTGTTTGTCTTTGTCGCGTGGACTTCACAGATGGCAATGTCCCTTTTTGAATTTCTTTGACTTTCAATGAAGAAAAAATTGAAATGCAATTTTTGTGAAGCATAATATAAGGGAAAAACTTTTAAAATTATAAAATATACTGCTAAAAACAACAATAGCAGTTTCTAACTATTACAACTAAATCAAAACAGCAAACGTAGCTAGCAACTGATACTTTAAATCAAACCGCAAACGTATACTAGCAACTGATACTTTAAATCATAACAAGAAACGTAGCTACCAACTTTTACTTTTTATGCTTTATTAGAGATAATCGGAGAAGCGACGTACGTATCTACGTATCGTAAGTTGCCCTAAGAAGTCTTAAAACGACATAATCATTACCTCCCTGATGCCAGATGTGTTAATTGATCCGCACTAGATTTGAACATGTATTATAATCATAGATGTATAACTCGTTTATATATGGTATAATGCATATGAACTCTCGTTTATCGTTGTTTATTTATTATTTATTTTATATATTTAATTTATCATAATTTTTTATATTTATTAAATTCATTTTTAAAATTCTTTATTTCTATTATTAGTATTATTTCATTATTATTTGGTGTGTGTTTAGGGGGGGGGGGCATGTATAAATATGTAAAATTAAAAAAAAAAAAACGACACGTAGATACGTACGTCGCTTCTCCGATTATCTCTAATAGACCATTACAGGTCATTACAAACATTCATACAACACTACAAAAATAATATTTTTAAAGAATTTGAAAATTTACTACATTTTTTTGTGTTCTACTTTGTACATTGAAGTTAAAGTCTGTATTCAGGAAGTATGTCGTTTTCCCCTTACTTTCACGATGACTGGCTATATGGTTAAAATCACGAAACTTACCTTCTGTCTACCGAGCTGTGAAACAAATCGATAAAATGCTACAAACTGATCCACTGACATGTAAATAAAACTTACTTAACAAAGATTTTCTTTGGTTACTGAACATAAACCATATTGATTAACGCACCAAAATTATATGATCTTTCTTCATTTTTTTTTGCTTTTACAATTGAACAATATAGAAACACTTAAAGTGTTTTAATAAAATTTTATTAAGCTGATTATATGTTCATTTTCTTACTTACGAAAAATTCAGGTTTCTAATACCAATAAAAGAACTATTCATGATTTTCTTATAATAACTAAATAGCTACAAATAGAAAAAAATAAGATATTGTTATATTGTTATATTAACTTAAGTTGCTATAATATTAACACAAAAAACCAATTTGAAAAAAAAAAAAACTATTTCTGACTTGAGCTCTGCGATGTAACAAAGTAGGCATAAACTAATATTCTAAATGGGTATAGAATGATGTTGTTTTGTTATAGAGTATTTTTATTACCGTCTTTTACCGAATTTAACCAACACAAATTAACTGCCGGCAATTTAACGTGTATGTTATAACAAACAGGAACTGCTCATTCGTATTTTTCCGAACAACCTGAGTTCACTGTTGTTTCGCCTTAAGTTCACATTGCCAGTTAATGAAAAAAATTCTGAAATTATTTGTGCTAAGAGTATTGGGCTTATCCATGTTTTACATGTTGTCTGTTTTTGTCCCGATCTTGTTGGTGTTTACTGGTTTTGTCTCTGTCCTTTCGGACTTTTGACATTCGGATACAGCATTGGTACCTATGCTTCTTTCATCTATTTAAAGGGGTCACTTAATATTTCTGCATCTAACCTATATGTTTATGTTTGAAACAGTTTGATGCTTCATATTATTATATAACATTAAAAAATATATATAATCTTGTTTCTTTTATTGAAGAATCAAGTACCGAACATATGAACCAATCATTGGTTGATATCTTCTGTATAGTACTTCATGTGCTTGATGTTACATTTGTACCTTTTATGATGTTTGCATTGTCCCAATTCAAATTGTTCGGTTCAAGAGTTGCTAACGAATCGGGAGGTATTAAAATCAAGAACAAAAGCTAACCAATCGCCATTGGATTTTTAGATTACGTTATTTATTTTCTGCTTAAAACTCACTTACTGATTTGTTGAATTTGGCTGACGTTTCGTTGTATATGAGTGAGGTATGATCATTCAATTCTTCCGTAAAGTTTCCATCAACAACTATAGCAGAAGGAACGCGTACAGTTTTGTTTTCTGAAATAGAAAGAAGAATGAATACAAATAATGATTTTTGTCTGAAAGAAAAAGATGGTTTTTTTTTATGATTTATTTTTATTGTTGTAGCATTGGGTCAAAGTTCACTCTCTTTTAAGTTTTAATGGTTTGCTAAATGGTTATTGCTTTGTCCTAATTTGTAAACGTTGCTATGTTTGTTCTTTTGTGCGTTCTGTATAATTGGCTTTTCGATACATCGTCAACTTATTCAGATTAAGCCAATGACAACTTGGCACTCTGAAAGTTTATTCAATTCATTAAGTTCTCTTTTCTGTTGTCTTCTCACTAATTTCGTTATTAAGCAAACCATACCAGTAAGTTAGAAAATTTTCGTTATTGTGTTTGTTGTTTTTGATAAAACAAGAACTGAAAATATTTTTTAATTCTATCATTTATTATTTCTATTGTCTGGATCTAGACTGAAAAATGGTACCGATGTTTTGTTAAAAAATAAGGGATAACATATAGAAATAGGGTCTATTAAATAATATTGCACATTATCCGTGAGTAAAAAACAAATTCAAATTCTTTCCATTTAATCTTTGTACTTCTCATGTCTTTTCATGTTCAATTTTGGAAAGCTTACAATATATTGGTACATAATTTTGATTGGTCATCAGAACAGAAAGAAAAGTAGACCAATAAAGTCACCATAGGCCAATATTTGTAGATTCTTAAATGTGAGCATAACTATTATTTCATATGTTACTAAATACTAAATTTGTATTTTTTCAATACTTTATTTTTACCAATATATACTTCACTTTTCTTATAGCTTTTAATATATGAAAATAACACCTTTCTACGGCTTTTACAAACAATATACCACAAAATCTTATACCCCCGTCACACTGGGACGAAGACCACCAAGTTCTTAGTACGTTCTTAGAACGCAATGTAAACGGGATAAAAATATTGGTCCTAGGTGTTCAATACAACTTCTCTACGTCCTTACAAAGACCTTGCAACGTCCTTCAAGTTTAAAACCAAGTTCCTTCAAGGACTATCAAGTTTTTACTACGTGTCTTTTACGTTCATCAAGTCTTCGCTACCAGCCTTCTACATTCATCACGTCTTCACTAGGTCCCTATTACGTTCTTGCTGTGACTGTACTGCAACTAGCTCGTTTGCAGTACGTCTATAGAAAGTTTGCGACAGTTTGAAAACAAAGACAGCAGTAACACCCCCGCGCATACGCTCGATGTCTGATTTTCATTTTGGTTAGCTCAACGAACATATCAAAAACTGCATGACGCTTACGTTTACCCACCTTCAGCCACCTATATTTGACAAACTAACTTAATGTATATTTAGTGAACATTGCATAAATTGTGTTTCACAATCGTGTTTTCTTGTGTTCTTGTTGCAGACGGATTCTTAAATCGCAATGAAAATGGAAAGTTTAGTTAAGTATTGTATATAGTAAAACTTACAGCGACAAATATCAGAGTCGTTTGGGGTTTAAAAAAAGACTTCTTCATCACAACCTTCACTCGGCTAATTGAGAACTCAGTCAGTTTGTTTTATTTAGCATGGAGGCTATATGGGAAATGGGTCTGTTGGAGAGTCGTCAAAACTCTGTTGGTTAAGTACTATCGAGAAAAACGTAGCAAGGTCAGTATATTTTACTAAATATTTCTATTTTACTTTCTTTGATAAAAAATAATTTATGTTGAGCAAAACAATATTGATTAAATACTACAAGTATTCATATATTGTTTTTTTTCTATAGCTTACATTTGTAAGCTGCAAAATGGAAAGGTGTGTTACTCATCGAGATATTTCTACCAATTTTGTTATTCAAAAATGTAAACATTACAGCGCTTTGCTAAAATCAAGTCAAAAGGATTACGAAAAACGCAACTTAAATTGTACATCATGTATGTTTGACATATAACTGTACGTTTAAGAAAGAAAAACCGACAGGCATACGTTTTTGTGGCATTTATTATGTTTTTGCCTTAAACTGGGTCTGTTGGTGAGTCGGCTATAATGAACTCGGTCTGTTGGTCAGTCTGTTGAGAGTAAATTAATCAACTGATAACATACTATATTTGTGCCATAACACACATTTTTACAAATAGAAATAATCTTACACAGTGACATAAATCGTATATATTCGTAGTGATGATTGTTTACTCAAAGAAAAGACGTAAAATTAATATAAATCGCGAAATAACAAACACATCAGTTTGTTTGATCAAGCTTACCATTAGTTTTTCAGCATGAAAAGAAAAAGAATGAACTTTTCCAACAGAAAGCATGAAAGGAAAAAAAAAGAAAAAATCAAAGACGAAGGCGTTAATTAAACAAGAGACGCTTATCCCTAAAATACTGAAAAAAATCAAACACTAGTCTTAGAACATGTAGAAGGAGAGATAAGAACATTACAACTAATTATAAACTATGCTAAGAGACTTTGTATTGCAAACATGTTCAAAAACCATTATAACCTCCAAAGTATAATGTATTATATGGCAATCGTTTTAAAGCATACATGTTACGTGCATAAAAAAGATCGAGAATTTTAACAGTCTATTACTACCCGGTCGGGGGGGGGGGGGTGTTCGTTCGGTCTGTATATTCCCATGTATGATGATCTATGATTGAACCTATAAATCAGATCTGCTCTAATTTGGGCATTTTTAAGCCTTAATAATACTGTATAAATATGTACAAGTAAAAAGTACTAATTTAAAATCAATTTTTAAGTCATGTTATTTAATACTTATAATTATACCCTCGCTATAAAGAAGAGGGTTATACTGTTCAACCTTTATCCATTTGTCTGTCCATTCGTTCGTACGGAACATAATTTCCGTCCAGTTATTCAAGCAACTACATAAGGTAAAGGTCTGATATTTTGTATACTGCTTTGTCTTAAAGTGTCATATAGTGTCATATGATGTGTTTCGAGTTTACGCCCCTAGGTCAACCGAAAACTTCGGTTTTTACACGTATTGTACATACATGCAAAATTTTCCTTACAGTTTTCTCAGCACTTCATGACATTGAGGTTGGGGAATTATACCTTGTATACAGCTTTATCATATAATACCATATGGTGTATACCGATTTCGTGCATCTAGGTTTCTTTTTCCTGTTTACCGAATACTTAGGTTTTAAAACATAATCGACATACAAGCAAAATTTCGGTCACTGTTTTCTCATCAACTACATGACATAGAGTTCTGATATTTTGTATACAGTCTCATCCTATAGCACCATAAGGTGTATACCGACCTTATCCTCCTAGATCATCTACTTCCTTTCTTACCAAAACTCAGGTTTTAACGAAAAGCATAATTTTGGAAGCTCGTTATCAGCATATGCTCACAGATAGATATGAAAAAATGTAGATATTACATCTCTAAAATACATTCTCATCAAAATGTATGTAAACATGTTTCAATGGTATTCTACTGACCAACAAAAATAAATTATCTTTTTATATTTTTTATCAGTTGTGCAAACAAATTCCTAACAAAATATAAATCTTTCTTTAGATTCTCTTAATAGCCGGACAAATGTCATTTTCATTATTTTTCTGGCCAAAGCAAAGGCAACTGCAAAAAATAAAACAAAGACAACTTGAAATTCTTTTAAAAAGGCGTTAAACTTAAATACATTTAAACATTGTACATAATTGCAAAATTTCAAACCCCGAAATTAGAGATAATTTCACTTTTGAATGAATACAATATAAATTTTTAATCCTAAAAGTTTTTAAAAATTCAAAATTCATTCTGTCTCGGCTAATTAACTCTCAACAGACTTTAATTTAATTGACCGACTCACCAACAGACTTTAGCTGGCACTGTTTTAACGAAAACTATTTTTTCAATAACATTTTAACATTAAATCACTTTTTGTTGTTTGAATATTTCATTTTTAAACTGAAGAAAACCTTTCGAATCGCTATTTATATTTAAAAAGTGTAAAAATTTTGTTTATTTGTAAAACAAATCATTCATAGTTGCCAAATTTGAGCCTACCGCCGTCTCGCCTTTTCGTTTTATCGAACACTGGTATAACAAATTGACTCTGATGCAAGTTGAAAATGTGGTCAAATGAATATCATTTTGGTTGAAAGATTTTGTTTTTTGACAATTAATTGAAATTTTGCCAAAAAATATCTTTTTCACAAAATTTCATGTTCATCCATTGGATTTTACTCTCAACAGACCCATAGCCGACTCTCCAACAGACCCATTTCCCATATAGCATCCATGTTAAATAAAACCAACAGACCGAGTTCTCAGTTAGCCGAGTGAAGGAGGTGTTCATTGCCCATGCACTTGAAGTCGATGCAAGGCGATGCTTCATTTGTGCTATTTAAACAAGACGATATTTAGTTTATAAAACATATTGATTAATCCTGGAATGGAAAACAAGCTTAATGCTTATGTGAAATCCATCTTCTGTTTGCAGGTTGCCAGTGTGGCCATTGTAGCGCGTCTTATTTAGCCTACTCTTATCTAACTCTACAAAAAAAATCTTTAGTAAGCAGCATCAGCATGTGCTTTTAGAACGTAGGATTTGATATCAGGTTTGTCGCTCATCTACTCACTGTTAACTGACTTTAATTTGTTGACACAAATGTTCATTAGTAGACAATTTATTGTTTCGTACCACTTTTCTCACTAAGTACTCATCAGAGGTGCTTCATTATTGGTATACAACATCATCATGGACTCCCATAACATGGGATTTGATTTCAAGTCTGACGTTTATCTACTTCCTTTTTAACAAAATCCGGCGATTTCTATGTTTGCCCCATTTTTTAAATGTTCTTTTTTATTTTTTATTTTCTTGACACATAATAAATGAAACATCATTTGATTTGTAAGTGTAGACTATGGGTAAATTTGATATCACAAAGCAGGGTTGTATCTTTCGTCTGAAAAATAATTCAGGATACGCAATGTGCTCTATTCAGGAAAACAAATAAATAAAAAATCAAGACAAAATCAAACAACAAAAAGCAAAACTATATGGAAAATCAGTTTGGACAAGAAGATATCAATTCCCCAACTAAAGATAATTTGGATGGTTCCGATGTACACCCTTAGACCAAGCATAGAAATGCTCAAAAATGCCCAATCATCAGTATGCATCATATAAGATTCGTGAATGTACAATCAGTAAGTTATGTAGATAGAAATCAATGAGATGTGGAATAAGTGTACGTGAAATAACCTACACATAACAACAATTTAAAAAATCCACAACAGAAAGCAGCCAGTAGCCTTCAATATGACCAGCGGTCGCTGCTCGCTATTTTGAAATTGGCCCTGTGTTGAAAATAAACTACATATGATTCAAGCTTAATCCTAAAGTGTCAATGAAAACCCCCATTCCTGACACACACACACACACACATACATACACACACACAAAAAAAACCCCAGATGCCATTAATATTCGACGGATACAAACGACAGCTTTGATAAAGATAAATACAGACTCAACATCTATATATGTATGGCGTGGGGCGCGACATTTTTGGCAGTATTACTGACTAATATAATTGGCAAAGTATAATAATTATTATAAAAAGAATCTTGTAATGCAGAATGTAAGAAACTGAATCCTCTTCCAGCGGACAAGAGACAACCGATTTATTTAAATGCATATCAAACCTTTTGTACAAATTCATGTGAACTGTCAGAAACCTAGTAAAAAACTTACTAGAAACGGCGTTGAAACCGCTAGGACGTACTGTCAACGTAGTAAAAACTGTACGGATGTGTTAAGGACGCAGTAGAAACTTCCTTCTGGTCGTGCTACAAACTTGAACAAAAAATACCGTTATATGAAATCGTAGTGAAAACGTACGGCGAACGTAGTGCAAACTATAAGGACGTAATGAAATCGTAGCATAATGCCCCCGTCACACTGGATAAAGTTCGTACTAAGTTCTTACTAAGTCCAATCGTGGTAAGAACTTGTAAAACGTAGTAAAGACCTGCTATAAACTTGTAACTTTGTTATTCCTTAACCGAATTCCAGTGTCTACGGGTTGACAATGGCTTTCCGGTGATATACTTTGTTTTGGTCAGTGGTCATTAGAAGCTTGACCACAAAGTGACCAATCCTTAAATTAGGTCTGATATAGAGTTGTTGTATATCGTTAGATAGCCTAAGAAGTCTAGACGCAGATTCTGGGGTTATTAGGATGGTATTGGTCAGTGGTCAGTCAGGACTTGACCACTGTCGGGAATTACGCGGGACACTGAGTAACGTTACTTCGTGAGTTTCATTGTAACGTCATTGCGGCAACGTTGTCATCGTACAATGAGTCTAGTAAACGACTTCGAACAGAGCAGTTGTGTTTTTACTATCTCGATCACCGCCTGTACCCGCATCGTCCCTATAATTTGGTGCCGTGACCAATGGGGAAAGTGCTAGCCATACGACATGGACACAGACGATTCGCCGAAACACAGCTGGAAATAGTTGAGAACATACGCGTATTCGAAAAGTTTGACAAGGAGGAGCAGTTTGCACTACTTGACAGCTTGATCCAGCGTAATAGAATCCTTGAGGAATTAGATGAACACGTTAGAGAAGAAACAGACATACCACAGATAGAGGATGAGATTATTACCACGACGATGTTTTCTTTCGATTTGGACGTCAACATCAGGAGACTCCAAAACTTCTAAACAAATTCAGAAGACAAGCCAAGTCGTACGTTCTTTATAGACGTGCCAATATTCACAGTTGAGAAGCCAACATATCAAGCAGAAAACGTAAATGAAGATGAACAGAATAAAAGAGAGTCCTGTACAGGCGTTATACCTTGAAAGAAAACTAAAGATACGACTCGTCATAAGCCTTTCCAGTTTGTGCCGAGGAGAGACCAGAGACGCATGAAAAAGACCACAAGCACTGGAAAGAAATATATTCATAATAGAATTGATAGCGCAGAATATTTACACAGATCATCTATTCGAGAAATTGTTTTAATAAGAAGACCACAGCAACAAAAGAATCAATCGAAGAACTTTCTTAGAATATTTATTCACGCACAGATTTTAATCATAACACTATGTTTCGATAGAAGAAATTATTCAGTGACTTTACTTGATGCAGGAAAGGAAGTGTAGATTTGCAGAACTGGACGACTCTAATACCCCTACAGATATGGATTCAATAACAGACCTTGATTTTGATTAGCCCTTTAGATAAGACTGTAAAGTGTTATTTTCCTCGATTTTCTATTTGTATTGTCATATGCGTACCATCGAAGTTTATCATCTTTTGAGGCCCAGAGTATGTCGGGAATTACGCGGGACACTGAGTAACGTAACTTAGTGAGTTTCATTGTAACGTCATTGCGGCAACGTTGCAATCGTTCAATGAGTCTAGTAAATGAATTCGAACAGAGCAGTTGTGTTTTTACTATCTCGATCACCGCCTATATCCGCATCGTCCCTATAACCACAAATTGACCAATCCTTAAATTAGGTCTAATATAGAGTTGTTGTATATGGTTAGATAGCCTCAGAAGTCTAAACGCAGATTCTGTGGTTATTAGGATGGTATTGGTCAGTGGTCAGACAGGACTTGACCACAAAGTGACCAATCCTTAAATTAGGTCTAATATAGAGTTGTTGTATATCGTTAGATAGCCTCAGAAGTCTAAACGCAGATTCTGTGGTTATTAGGATGGTATTGGTCAGTGGTCAGTCAGGACTTGACCACAAAGTGACCAATTTCACATTTTAAGTGAGGGTAGATGTGTTACATATCGTTAAAGAGCTAAAAACCTATACATAACGAATATAAGGTTAAGAAAGTGAAAAATTGAGTGAGAGGACAAAAAAGGGATAGAGTTAGGGTAAGAGATTAGGGTTATCCCTCCCCCAAACTACCTCTACTGGAGCAGCGATAGCAGCCATTTACCTTCCGCAACAGCAGCAGCCGTTTACCCCCCTCCTTTCTCACCCATTTTATCCATTTCCACCAAAAAAAACCCATTTTAAACCATTTTCCCCTTTTAAAAATGGCTAATTAAGCGTTTTCGGTGAAACCTTAAAACCAAAATACAAGAAAACGATCTAAACGATTGACTAAAAAACGAAAATCGCGCGGTACACCACATTCAAACAAAATCAAAATGTATTGACGAAAAAACATCAACTTTAAAAAGAAACATGATAAAAACTTGATATGAAACAAAATCTGATGACGGAAAAACATCAAACTATGAAAACAACCTTACAAAATCTTACCGTTAAGAAAATCTGTTGATGAAAAACCAACAAACATAATAGAAACTGGTGACGAATTAAAAGGGGGGACGAAAAAAAGGACGAGTCACCGTTCCGCATGACTGCACACGACTCGACTGCGGGCGATCTAGGGTGGGTCTCTCAGTGCCAAAAATAGCATGGAGCCTATGGGAATGAACTCGGGGTCATCAAGTGCAAAGTGGTTTGTAGTGGCCCGGTATACTACTGAAGGACGTGGAATAATTTTGAACATGTTCAAAACAAACGTAGTGAGGACGTGGAGAGGTCAAAACGTAGTACAAACCTATTAAGAACTTCATGATCGTAGCATGAACGTAGAAGGAACGTGTCAAAAACTTCATGGACGTGGCCTAGACGGTATGATGTTTTGTGCCGTTTATGCTACGTTTTCGCTACGTCCATAAAGATTGTGCAACGTTTGTCGTACGTTTTCACTACGATTTCATATAACGGTATTGTTCAACTTTGTACAAATGAAGCACGACCATAATGAAGTTTCTATTGCGTCCTTAGCACGTCTGTACAGTTTTTACTACGTTGACAGCACGTCCTAGCGGTTTTAGCGTCGTTTGCAGTAAGTTTTTAATAGGTTTTCTGACAGTTCACATGAACTTGTACATAGGGTTTCGACATGCATTAGATAAATCAATTGTGTCTTGCCCGCTGGAAAAAGATTCTTTGATTCTGCATTTAAAAAGTACTGAAAGGACAAGACTCTTCTCTAAATTAGTAGTGAACTAATTATATTTATATACTGATTTTTTTAAAGTCAATAATTCTGCCCAAAATGTAAGGCCCCACGCCATATCTATGTAGATTCCGTATTACTACAAAATTAGGACTAAATCTGTATACATATATCCACGAATGTTAAATGATGAAAACTGATAAATGAACACTTATTTGAACACTTATATATCAATGGATATACTATGGGACCATCCACATCGGGTTGGGTTTTCCGGGTATAGATATTTATTTGTCCAGACTGATTTTCAATATGTATCAGTTTTTTAGTTTGTTTTTGTTTTCTTTTTGTCCTAAATGTTATTTTTTATGTAGCACAGCACAGCACAGGGGGTATCCTGAATTATTTGTTTCTTACGAAAGATACAATCGCGCCATTTGATGTTAAATTTACCGATAGCCAACCGTTACAAATAAAATGGGTATTCTATTTATTTTGGTAAATGTATCCAACTGATCGTTGACTATGCGACAGAACAAATCTTGATTTTGATGAATTTATTGATTGGAAATTTGATAATCTTTTTAAGACAATTATCGTTTACAGATGGATCAAAAACAAAAATGGTCGTATTTTGTTAAACAGGAAATAGATAAATGAGAGACCTGAAATAAAATTCCACGACATTGGAGCCAATGCCAATGCCGCATACCAAATATCAAGCGGCTATGATTAGTTGTTACGGAAAAAAAAAACTGGTACGAAAATTTTATACTATTGGACATTAAAAAAAAAAACTCATGAGCGACAGACCTGTAATTAAATCCTACGTTATTGGAGCCCATGTTCACCCTACCTAATGTACACTTGACATCTGATCGTGAGTTGGTCGCAAATGGCATAAATTAGGACGCCTCAAACTTTGCAAGGTAAGAAAAACATCATTATGAAAGGATTATTTATTATTTAGTTGCACAGTTCGGGGGCCTGTTGATAAAGCTATATTGCAGTACCATTCTTTTTAAATTTGGTCCAGTCATTTTATCAATGGACGCGTTTTAACAAGATAAAAGGGGGGTGTCTTGAGGGTAAATATTGCATTTTCTATGTTGTTTTCAAATAAGGTCGTGTTTTCTTCATTTATCCACTTTTTATCAAATGTTGCTTTAATAATTGTTTTTATTAAAGATTTAACTTGCTTAAAAATCTGATTTTCTATGAATAAATAAGGAACACACAATTTGCATATGTGTAGATGAAGAACAAGTATTTTCGTTAAGAGGTTGTCCGTTTCCCTTGTTACAATTAGTATAAGGCTATTGCGACTTTCGTTCGCGTTCCCGTGAATGATGGAAGAATTAGTCTATACAATGAACTGCGTGGTTGAAAAAAAAATGAATTGTTTTGAAGGTTTGAATATTTTTGTCTATTTGTTCCCTAGCTCTTGTTGATTTAATTTGAATGTTTATTGAATTGGTTATTATTGTATGCTAAGTTTTGTGCTTCGTTAAGGATTATTAATTCTTCTGTTAATGCCTATTTTCAGTGTGAGATGACCAGGTTGAGATGCAAGCACTTGCAGCATTCTCACACTGGTCAATCAACCAATCATAACCACCGTTACTGATATCCATTGATTATGTCGACTATATATATAATGAAATGCAATGTTATTTAAATCTTTCTGTTTTCAGAATGGAGCCACCTAAGGTTTCAGTATATAACAATTTGATTTTTATTGAAAAAATAGGTTCTTACGTGCGTTCTTGGAAAACCGGCAATGATCTTTCACTCGTGATCACTCAAAAAAAAATTCTACTTAAAACCCTACAAATGTTACTTATTTTAAGTATTTCCATTAGTAGGGAAAGTTGTCAGACGGTTAAGTAGTACTTAGTAACGTGTAAGTAGTTGATATAACTTGTTACTATAAGTAGAATTTGTACTTTAAGTATTACTATTTGTGTAATATAATAATTACTTGAAGTAAAACAACAGTTTTGATTTAGTAATTCAACTACTACTTTTATTTTACTACAAGCATTACTTAAAATTTTGTTATATCTTGGTTAACCATTCGTGCCATTACTTGCAGTAATTGCATTGCTATTAACAATAATTGTAATACTTACTTCTAGCATTCCAAATCATTAATGTAGAAGCTATGCTGTTCTTTATTGGTTTAATAAAAACACAATATTCAAGGTGTATATCTTGGGTATTTATATTTATAATGTTATAAACAAAATATTACTAAAAGTAAATCATTTCAATTCTGGATGACATAATTATGTGTTTTTCGCAGATTTAAATTTTTGATTAAAAATTGAAACGAAAATAGTTTCATTTTCCTAAATTACTAAATTTCAAGGGAGATAATTTTAAAATTCCAAAAAAGAGAGATTTTGAGACAATTTAACAGTGAAAAAAATGATTTTTTTATATTTTCACTAAAACTATGAAGTGATTGACACTTTATTACCAAAATAGGATAATTTTATGTCAAGTTTAATTAAATTATTACTTAATTTTCAATTTTTACTATTTTATGATATTATTGTTGATATGTAATTCACTTTAATAATTTTTAATTCCAAAACTTATTCAAGCCTCATCTTTTGAAGTTGATTGTTTTCTGAAAATGAAACTTGCATGTAGGCACGAAGTGTTCAAAGACTAAAAAAGATTATCAAACCTTAATAATTCGCCTGTTAATATTTTGATAACTTTGTAATAATTTTGACTAATTTATATAGAAAAGCCTTCATTTAATAAATATATGATGTTTTTTTTTATTTCTCATTATTTTGCTTATAAATAGGTATTTTCTCATAACAAACTTGCAGGACATAATGTGTTCTTAACTACCCTTGCATCTTTAGGTATTGGAAGAAGTAATATTAAAATCATACGTATAAATGTATTGTTCTGGTTATATAATTTCATATTATACAAGATCTCTTTCAACATTAATATAGACAAGTTCAATTTAAGTTTATTTAATTTGCTTTAAGAATACTTCAACTGAGTACTGAAAGTAATTCATGTTGTAGCTTTAAGTAACGAAATACTACTTCAAGTATTTTTGTTCTTTAAACGGTTACTGAAATCAAATATCTTACTTAAAATAAGTAACATTGTGTAAATTACTAATATGTATGAATGTAATTACTTAAAATAAGTAATCATAAGTAATGCATAAGTAGTTCATTACTAAAATCACTACTTAAAATAAGTAACTAGTAACTACTAAGTAGCGTATTTTTTTGAGTGATGTTATTTCTTAGGTCTTTATGCTCGTTGTGCTGCGCTCCACTTGCAGAAAACCTGAAAACTTCTATCACTTGTGAAAGATCAGCCGGTCTTTTCTAAGAACTTATTCCATACTGCATTATCTTCTTCTATGTAGGGAGGTCAAATAGAAACCAGGAAGACCCGAGGCAGTTATTAATAAACCGTAACGATTGAGGAAAAGCATTTTTATATCAGGGAGATGACCATTACAAGAGGATCTCAGGAGCCAGCATGAACCTCTTACTTGCCGCTTAAGCCATAACGGTCTCTTTTATAAAGGGTTATCTGACAACTTCGATCCAATAAGTTCTTTATTGGAGTTAATGCGCTGAATATTTTTGCCTCCAACAGCTTTTCTTATTCTGTAATAGTTTTCATTCAAAAGTGCAAGAACATGAAAAACGCTATTTTTACCATAAATTGGCCTTTAATCTTATAAGGTATAATTTGCCGACTAAGACCCGACGTCAACGTCTAATTCTACACCCTGTCACACGAAGTGGCGAGGTATTATGTTATACCCTCACTTTCTTTCGGTGTCTGTCCGTCCGTCTGGCCGTCCCCCGAAGGTTTCCGAGTGATAACTTACAAACGCGTCAAAGGATTTAAATGATATTTTGCACAGCTGTTGAGAAGAATGAAATACAGGTCAACTTTAATTTTTAGGATGATTCGAAAAATATTATTGAAGATTTGCCACTTTATAAATTTTCCAAATTTGAAAATGATGAAATTTTCTTGTCTAAGAAAGGTAACTCATCTCTTTTCTGTCTCTATATAGATGTATAGTATACAAATATATTAAACTTAATTTTGATGAATATCGTGGCGGGGTATTATTTAATGTCCCATTACATGTCCTATTATTCCTTCTGTCATAGTCTCTGAGTGATAATCCGGTTTAAGTGATTTTAACCTCCCTATGTTCTATTTTAGTACATGTAATTTATCGATTCCCTTAAAAAAGGGACCGTTTGTTGCCAATGTCATACATCATTCGTTCCCTAATTGGTTCAGAGATTTCAGATGAGAAGATTTTTTTTATATTATTTACATACGACAGTGGATGAAAAGTGATGGCATAACTTATATGTCCAGGTGAGCTTAAACAAGGGCGTTGATTAAAATTAACATGAAATGCAATCAAGTAGAATTTAGACACTGGAAAGTGAGGAATAGTTAAAAGTCAGACAACCTAGCCTAATTCAGAGGGTCCTATGATTACATCTGCATTAGTGTTTAACGTACAAGGAACATGTCATTTTTTACTACAGCTCTATGTGTATTTAAAGCTTACCATATATAGGCTGTAAAAAGACTTAATATCTATAATTCGAAGTTTAACCATATCGAGTATATCCAGCTTCTTGTAACCTTGAAACATACTTGTAATATATCATTCTTCTTCTTTGAATAAACGCACTACTATGTCGTAACCTTTACCAACCTCTCTATCTATATAACGTGTTACAGACAACACCTGATCAATTTAGAGTGTACTGTTAGAACACTTCCTTTTTACTATGTTACCCCGTAAAAAGTATGTATTGTCATTCTTATTACATTATTATGATATCTATATATATAGCAGGGCAATATTTAGCAAGTATCAAAGTGTTTTGATAATTAAAGACCTCGACAACATCCAGTTTACATGTACATGTAATGGTTAAACAAGTATAACTTGTTTAAATCCAATTTAAACTTCAAGCATGTGTGGCAATTATTTTGTGCATAGTTTGTGTTACCGAATGAGCTATCTAAGTTTTATATTTATTATTCCGATAATAAGAAAAAATAAACTTTTATTGAAGAAAAAGTTAAGCTCTTAATTAAAAAGTGGTGTTCTCGACAACACATTGTTCATTTTTAACCTAAACATTGGACAGGGTGATGTTGATGCTGTTTAAATATCGAGAGGCTGTGATTAGTAACACAGGCGCTTGGGTCCAGGATTTTGTTTTTCTAATTGTGTGTTATAAAAAAAAAATACATGAACCTCGCGGTATTGTAATTTCCAGTATATAAACTTTTTATAAACTTGTTATTTATAATAAAAAGAAAATCCTGGACCAAAACGCCTGTGATTAGTAGTTGCCGAAAAGCTGTTACGAAAATATTTCTCTGTCCGCATGCAGAACGCCAGCCCGCCCGACATTCCCCCTTTTATAACCCGGCTTTTCACTCTGTTAAATTCGGCAAATTATATCGTGCCAGTTTCTTTTTCGTAAATGTTTTTGATGCATACATCATGTACATATTTTACAGGTGGCATGAATTTCTGGGCCAAAATTTTTTAATTGAATGCGTAGTATATGCTCGTTTCGTCAATAACAGACCAATGAAAGACGCTCAAGTTGTACGGCAACAATCCCCCACCCCCCCCCCCCCCCGATAAAAAAAACTTTATCAATTAATAAAGTCTTCTTGTTTAATCTCGTGTTAACTACAATTGGGCAATCAAATAAGATTTTTTCAAACCACAAAAAAATATCTTCGCCGTAAATTTTACCATTTATAAGACAGAAAATGATTTTGTAATTTTGTGCAGTTTTAAGCAATCAGCAGAGAGGCACTAATTGGTCATTCGAATATCAAAAGTCCAAAATGTCAAACACAAAACCAGTAAACATAAACGAGTACAACACGGAAGAAATAGACGACACAAAACACATCCCACTTCAAAACTAAGCTAACATATGCATAAGAGTAGAATTGTCTTAGTGTTTAATTATTTATACTAGTAAAATATATTGTAAACTTTCTATTGATGTGCTATAAGCAGGCTGTTAAAAACGGTCTGAGAAAATAGTCAACGCTTCTCTCACAAAACGGTTATGGATCGTAAATAAATACAATGTATTTAACACGATGCTATACATAAAAACTAATCAATTGGGTCTAAAAAAAATGTATCTAAATTAGAAATATGGAGTTCAGCTTTGATAATTTTAGACCCTATTAATCAGGCTGTTATATGGACAATACAATAGATACAAAGATAAGTCAAAATATCAAGTTATAAATATATACCAGTTATTTGTTTAGTACTTACTGAGATCCACAATCCTATGTCTGGATGTTGTTGTTTCTATTACTGTTTGGGTTGTTGAAATTACTGCAGTTGATATTGCACATTTTGTCTTACAATAATCATCATCGCTAGGATCATCAACCTCGATGTTAAAATTCTCCAAGTTTCCAATTTTATACACTGTCTTTCTTTTCTTTCTCTTATCAGCTGGATTTGCCGGCTTTGGTCTTGTATTTGGTTCTGTCAGTTGTGCCTTTAAAGCCTGCGTTGTTGGGGTGCTTGTTGTGTGTTTTGTTGTTTGGGTGTTCGTTGTAGGTTGTGTTGTTTTAGCTTTTGTTGTTTGATGTTGTGTTGTTGAGGCATTTGTTGTAGGTTTTTGTGTTGTTGGAACATTTGTTGTAGGTTTTTGTGTTGTTGAGGCATTTGTTGTTGGTTGTTGTGCTATTGGAACATTTGCTGTAGGTTGTGTTGTTGAGGCATTTGTTGTTGGTTGTTGTGTTATTGGAACATTTGCTGTAGGTTTTTGTGTTGTTGAGGCATTTGTTGTTGGTTGTTGTGTTATTGGAACATTTGCTGTAGGTTTTTGTGTTGTTGAGGCATTTGTTGTAGGTTGTTGTGTTATTGGAACATTTGCTGTAGGTTTTTGTGTTGTTGAGGCATTTGTTGTAGGTTGTTGTGTTATTGGAACATTTGCTGTAGGTTTTTGTGTTGTTGAGGCATTTGTTGTAGGTTGTTGTGTTATTGGAACATTTGCTGTAGGTTTTTGTGTTGTTGAGGCATTTGTTGTAGGTTGTTGTGTTATTGGAACATTTGCTGTAGGTTGTGATGTTGAGGCATTTGTTGTAGGTTGTTGTGTTATTGGAACATTTGTTGTAGGTTTTTGTGTTGTTGAGGCATTTGTTGTAGGTTGTTGTGTTATTGGAACATTTGCTGTAGGTTTTTGTGTTGTTGAGGCATTTGTTGTAGGTTGTTGTGTTATTGGAACATTTGCTGTAGGTTTTTGTGTTGTTGAGGCATTTGTTGTAGGTTGTTGTGTTATTGGAACATTTGCTGTAGGTTGTGATGTTGAGGTATTTGTTGTAGGTTGTTGTGTTATTGGAACATTTGCTGTAGGTTGTGATGTTGAGGTATTTGTTGTAGGTTGTTGTGTTATTGGAACATTTGCTGTAGGTTGTGATGTTGAGGTATTTGTTGTAGGTTGTTGTGTTATTGGAGCTTTTGTTGTAGGTTGTTGCGTTGTTGGATCTTGTGTTGATAAAGATTTAGATATTGGACCTGTGCCCGAGTATTTAGTGCAGTCGCAAGCTTCAGTTGTTTGATCTTGTTTTGTTTGAGCTCGTGTTGTAGGAGTTTTTGTTGGTGATTTTTTTGGAGCTTGTGTTGTTGAAACTGTAGCTGAAGGAGCTTTAGTTGGTGGCTTTTTTGGTGTTTGTGTTATCGAGGTCGTAGATGTTTGAGCTTTAGTTGTTTGATTCGATTCAGTTTTTGTTGTTGGGGTTGTAGTTATTGGAGGTTTAGCCGTTGATGATTGATCTGTAATATGAGCTGGAGCTGTTGTTTGAGTACCTACAGACTTGGAGAAATCGTCTTTAAGGTTTTTTGTTGTAGTTGATGTCAGGGCGTCATGGAATAGCAATGTCGCAAGGAAAATATTAACTACAAAATAATAGAGGTTTGAATTATGTGTGCTTCTTCAATCGACGAAAAGGTTAAACTGATGTGCGTGTCGCACATTGGAGACTCACTTTTATCTTTTATAGAACAATCAAGACAATAAAAATACTTAGTACATGTAGTAGTTGTGAAACTAGAATGCCCCATTGGTGCCACTTTGCTTCTTGTACAACTACATGTTTTGCAATGTTTTTAGTCTTTGTGATCATCATCATCATCTTCATCATGCAATATTCTTTGTTATCATAATATTTTATTTTCAAGAAGACCACAGCTTTCTGACTTTTGTCCTTTTATTGCCGGCTTGAACTGAAAATTAATGCGAGCTATTATCATCACTTGTTGTTCGTCGTCCGTGGGTAAACTATCTAAAACGATAACCCCTCTTTAACTTGCCCCATTATTTCAATTGCAACCAAATTTGCTATGTTTGTTTATTAGCACAGTTGATACAAAACTATCGTTTGAATGTCAAGGGAGTTTGAGGGTATAAAAATTTGACATAGGATCTTTTTAAATTTTTTATATGAATTGACATTGGTATGAGCATTGAAAATATACAATAAAACAATAGGTGACGGTGCTAATTTTTGAAATAATAGGGTTTTAATCTTTAAGAAATTGGTATAAATTTTGTTGGAAAAATCCTCAAAATGCATATCTTTTTAAAACCTGACATAGAAATTTGTATAAATTTGTTTTAAATAACAAAAATGTGATATACTTTTGATTTCTAAAAAAAATTAGTGACACATTTTCCCGCCAATTATCTCCCCTGAAATAAGATTTGTTTTTCAAAAAGCTTGATATTTTTTAAGTGTTTATCTATATAATGTAATAATGAAATATTTTTTACATCATTTATGCTTTAACTGAAATAATAGGCTGAAAATTTTCAAGATGACTGAAAAAAGATGTTCTGTTTTAAAACCCCCAGCCTCCTTGGATATGAAAAGAAAATGGTCAATGTGGGTTAGAATACAATAAAGGGAATAGATTGCAGTTTGGTTTTTGATAATAACTCAAAAAGATGAGTTGTTAGAAAGGGGTAAGTACCTCAAGATGTACGTAAGGACTCAGCCATTATTAGCTAGTAAGCTTAATATACTCACGTAAAAGATTCATTTTCAAATTTTTTGTCGTATTTTATTTCTAAAAAATAAATAAGAACATATCGTCATTATCAGTATAATTGTTTGAAAAGGACAGCTGAATTTGGACATTCTTAAGTTTTGTCAATAATATAAATCTATATATTTCATTCCTTTTGAGTTTGTGTAGTAATTGCTTATAAACCACCAAACATTAGAACAATTTTGCCTTGTTTTTGCTGTTAGATTAAAAATTAAACATTTTCTATTTGTTGTGCAGTACTGTACTTGACTCCTTTCTATTCTGTTTATCAATTTAATTACTCACAATTTTGCATTATTGCTAGTATATGTTGTTGTTGTCTTCGCACTGGCTGTTTCCTTTATGATATATTACAAGTTATGAATTCATGTAGTTACATGTAACATGTATGAAAATAAATATAGATTATTACACAGGGTTTTCCATATCAAGTCCCATATCATTCCGAGACTCCCATAATAGGTCGAGGCGGTAGCCGAGACCTGATATGGGTCGAGGAATAATATGGGACCTGACATGGAAAACCCTGTGTCATAATCTTTTTATCATACAATTTCAACAAACAAATAAAAATAAAAAGCAGACAATATAAATATACATTTTTACTGTGATATCAAATTTCAAAGTGAGGCTTTAGACCTTGATATAGCATATTAGCCCACTTTTGTGCACGCGAGGGCTTGATATGGCAAAAAAAGTCCCGTTTCAAGATATGGCTTGTAAATGTACGGCTGTTACACACAGACAAATTTAAAGGTATCAAAGCTAAATGTATGATAAAAATGTGTAAACAACATTTCTCTATTTCTTTTTTTATTTTCTCTTTGGTCCTAAATAAGTCTGTCACTCAGAAACATAAAAAAAATAAAAACATATCAAAGCAACAAACAACAAAATTCTACAGTTTTGCTTTAACTGGTATTATCTTACCTTTCCTTTACTGTTTGATGGTTAAATAGGTTTTTCAATGAATCACTGTTAAGTCGTCCAGTTCTTTTGTTTCAAAACATGTGAACATTTAAAATCAATATCTGCAGATAGTTTGGCTTTCCCCTTCCTAGGTTTAAAAACTGAAGTTGAATTTTGAAGAATACGATTTATAATCCAATTATAAATTGCACATATTCATAGATCATTCATACCTTATCCCATAAATAAAACAAATAATCTTAACCACACCTTTAACGGTTAAAGTACACGGACATTTTTATCATTAAAATTCATTCTATCAACAAATAGTCAGTGGGACATTGCATTAGATGAAGATAACGTTATCAAGAATTCAATAATTTTGAAATATTAAGCAGTAAAAGGTTATCTCGGGTTTTTACATAAATCCGATCTAACTGTTTCAATAGCTACCCGAAATTCATTGTCGTCCTGTAGAAATGGAATGTCGTGATTAATATCAACCATATGCATGCTTCCTCTTCCTCGATCGTGGTTTTGGCATTATCAACTGGGTAAAGAAACAAACAAATTGGTGTTATATGACTAGGACCATATTTGTTGAAATTGTAGAATTCATTTTTGCAACATGTAGCCTTGTTAGGGACCGACCATTTAACTTGAAAGGAGGGGCTTGGTTTTTCCTAAAACAATATTCTGAAAATGATTTTTGATGAAAAAAATATTTTGGCAGCTTAGGATAAGAAAAAAAAATAATCTGAAGAAGGATTTTGGCCATGTTAATTACTGCTAATAATGAAAAAAAATATGCTGTAACAATGCATTCGAAAAAAAAATAAAAATTCTGACCGAAACAAAAAAAATTAAGGCGCCCCTTCAAGTTCAATGGTCCGTCCCTTATGATTCATATACAGAAAATTTCATGAATTTTCGAGACATCAGCGTAAACGAAAAATTTGAATTTAAGGCAAACCAGGAAAGGACACATGATTGGACAAAGGGACAACCGACAAACAAATCGAAATAAACTAATAAATATCCTGCGGCCTGCGTTTGCAGTCTTTTAACATAATATGTAGATGAATTTGTAATGCCCATATAGAGGAGTTATCGAATCAAAATAAAATGTTTCATATATACTTCGCTTAAAGTTGGTTTTGTTGTTCTTTAAGGTTATATCTAGTTGAATTGAATGTTAGTCGATTTGATTTTTATTGTGTTTAATTTTTGTGCTTTGTCTGGCATTATTGGTGGGGAGGTTTGGCCCAAAAAATTAGTTTAACCCCGCCATATTTGTATGTGCCTGTCTTAAGTCAGAAATATTTGACAAAGCTTTTGCTGGTACTTGTCTTTTTGATGTTTTCGTACCCTGTTTAAGAAGGGGTTCTTTATTTGACTATTTCAGACTTGACAGAATTTATGCATTTTATCTAGACCTTGGACCGATTGCAGAACCGAAAGCAGCGCCTACTGGCCTCGTTTAAGGATGCTGGAGGGTTTCCATTGAGGTTTTTCTAGATTGTCGCCTGTTATATGTAAGCTGTGTCGCGTACACTTATTCAACATCTCATTATTTTCTATTCGGTAAGCCATTTAAATTGAAAATGTTTTTGAAGTCACCTTATTAGATGTAATGCCTCGGTTCTGGATTGCTAAGTCATCCTCAACGCTGGTTTGAATAAAAAAATAATAATCGGGTTATCTAGGGTTATCTGTTTTGTCTTTTAAGATCTGATCTTGCTGTTTCTACATCTACCCGATATACATTGTTGTTCTGCAATACTGGAATGTGTATTTGCCTTTATCCGATTTTTGTCCTCTTATACATGTTTCAATTACTACCTAAAATGCATTGTTGTTCTGCAGGAATGGAACGTGTTTAAGGTTTGAATTTGATAAATTAAGCCCAGAAACATACAATGTGTCTTAAGACATTGATATCACGCTCATTTGGTCCATGTTTGTTGGAATTGCACAGCTTTTGCTGTAACATGTGTTCCTCTATTTATTAATACTTACGCATTGTTTCAACAAAAATGCTTTTCGCGTGCCACTTTTAATTGAACTTACCTTAGCAGTGGTGTTGCATCGGTACTGGATTCCAACATTCAGATAAGATACACAAATTAAAAAAAAAATGTTCCAGGCAATAAAGGAGTTTTTACTATACCAAAATGAAGAACCAAAAGTATGCCGAATAAGACCTAAGTTATGACTAAGATCAACAGTATGCATAGAGTAGGAAGAACCCTACAAGTTTTTGCAAGGGTAAAATTTACACGGATAATACGTCGAGTCCTTTTCTCCTCTAGGATCAAATCATTTTAATGTCGATCTGGCATACTAAATTACCAGGGGTTGAATAATTGGGGCATCCGTCAAAATATATTGTAATAATACGTCAACTTCTATTTCTGACATCTTTGACTTGAATCGTAATTTGTTTGCAAACTTAAGATTTTCATGGACTATTTTTCTTCACTTGTAATTTGCTTTTCTTCTTAATTTGTTTCGGATAACATGCTACCCACGATTATATATACAATATAACTGTGAATTCATTTATTTTTGTGTACTCAATACCGTGTTGTAGTGAAAAATGAGCAGTTTGTTGATTCTTCATTTGTGGTTGAAGTTCGGAAGTCTGCAGCATATTGATAAATGATGATGCTTTTCGTTGGGTATCAAATTTTATGGATCAAGACCACCCATGAAAACTACGAAAATTGATACCACATGAATATAATGAAACCACAGTAATTGTCTAAATCTACTTTTTGAGTACAATATGCTTTTGTACATTGAACCAAAATTTGACTTTTAAAAACAATATTTGGAAGGTTTTTCTTGCTTTATTTCATAAGCATTGTGATCGTTAATGTTTTTATGTCAGCGAGTGAAACACATTTTGATAATTTAACAGTGGGCCTTGACGAGTTATTTAACCATTTTAATTGTTTTTCGTTTGTGGAAAAAATCATTATATATTGCTGGTCCTTCGGAGTGGACGAAAAAAAGTTGTTCCATGTATACGGAGTAATGTCCCACGCACGCCAAAGAACTTTTTGTATAGTTTGATAAGAGTTTGATACAGAGGCCACACTTGCAACTACAAACTGTTTCTTCTTCTGCCACATAACTGCCTCATTCATAATTTTGAAGATTATGTAGTGACGTATGGACAACGAATGGATTATAAGATTAATTTATGTATTGAAATTAAAATTTTGTTTAAAACATGTACAAGTTCATACTCTAGGAAACCACATGATTACAACATCAAATTGACACTAACTTGGACCCCAGAGGGAAGAAGAAAGAGAGGTCGCCCAAGAACAACGTGGCACAGAAGTGTCGAAGCAGAGCGTAAGCAGCTGGGATGGCAAACAAGGAATGAAGCTGGTGTGGCAGCCAAAGACAGATGTGGTTGGCGAAGAATGCTGCCAAGCCATAATGAGCTGACCATTTCTCGAAGAGGAAAGGTAATTTAAGGTATGTACAATTGTCTGACTAGCTGTCCTAGTCTAGGGACACAACTCTGACTTTAAAAGCTTCAGGTGTGTCCAGCTCCACGATGTCCAGTGGCAGTAGATTCCAATCCCTCACAATCCGATGAAAAATGACTTTTTCCTACTGTCAATTCTGCATGACTGCAGTTGGAAAGTTCGACTGTTAGCTTTTATGTTAAATCGAAGTGGTGGGACAAGTCGGTTCTGCTTGCTAATATAAAAAAGCTTCCTTTCGCTTTTATACAAGCTCATAAGTCTTTAAAAAAAGACTTCCTCAAGTAGTTTAAAGATTTCCCAATTCAAGGTCTATGTATATATACATGTACGTTTGAGTATGAATACAAGTATTGCATCCTATCCTGTTGGATAGTGTTGCCACTCGTCATCATCTAAAGAGACCAAAAATACCCGAAACCCAAAACGGTTGTTTGTTGAAATATCATTTTAGGCATATAAAACAATGAATCTAACTCCCGAAATATAAACAAAAACAACGGAGTTGAACACTAATTCATCCTTTTATTTGATTATACAATAAGGTGATTGGTATACGTGTATTTGAAATTTATGATGTTGCATAAATACAAAATGATAAATTTATTTATCAATCGTGTTAATGTATTATTTGCATAGAAACGAATAAGTTTAAATCACAAAAATCCAAAAGTAATTTTTACATTATGACGATGTTTTTATTGAAACCCTACTTGGGAACAGTTTCCAAACATGTCGCTTCCTTTCGGATTTAACGACACAACGTCCTCTTCCATGTTCGAGTTCGATACCACGAGACTTCCGGAGCGCGAGACGCTAAGGTCGTGCGGCCCCGCCATATTTGTTTCTATGTCGTCTGGATCCAAGTGTGTCGTCTGGTTTTTTATGTTACTGAGGTCTTCATTGGATGAGAAAACGACGTCATCGTTCAGAACTTTGAGTTGAAAAGAAGTCCCTCCTGTAATTGAAAAAAAGCATTAACTTTTTACTATAGAAAACAAGTTTAGAGAATACCTAGACCAAAAAGACATTTGTTTTATTTACAGCAATTGTATTCATGGATTCATTTCGACGTATAAAGAAAAAGTAAAACTTTTTACATTTTAAAAGTTGTTAGATATAAAACGTGCATAAAAACTTTTTAATCTTTTAACGGGACATTAAGCAAACAAAAATCATTTTTTTGTTTGAAACTTTTCGTTTCTTTTTGTTATATTTGAATTACCGATAATAACTGTTTCAAGCGTTTCTATTCTAATCGCGAATGTCCTTTACTTTTTATGTACAATTAGTTCAATAACATATAAAATTAAAAAGAAAATTTCACAATAACATTGTGTTTAAAAAGTAAACCATAAATGTATCATGAATTATCGTAGACAAAAAGATATGAACTATGTTACAAATATCATTTTCAAAAAAATATAATACACATGCAAAGGTATATTTTAGTATGAGAATAAGGATATTATTTATGTATCTAGCCCAATAACAGATGAGTAAAAATAAAGGCCTTTTAAACAAAAAGTTTTATGGTTAACAAATAAAAGAAACCATCTAATATTGAAATATATACAAGATACCGCGATATAGACATTAAAAACATAAGTGGAAAGTAGATACAAACACGTGCTGTAAGGCCAAAAAAAGTAAGTGAGTTTACTGTCACCCGACATTAAGCACTGTTAAAGTCACAAAGCTGCCCCCATAGACTCAAGGTAAAAAAAAAATAATTTCCTACCTACCGACCCTATTTTTTTCAGCATGTGACAGTAAACACACACACTTTTTTGTTTGGCCTAAGTATCCTGCGTAAAACTGAATTTTTCTCGACAATTTCCTTTCAAATCATCGGTTATAAATTTAAAAAGTATAAAAAATCATACAACTATAAAGTTGAAAAAGGTATCGGTAAGGTTTTAAATTTTGCAAAGTTTTACTACTTAAAACGTAAAATAAATGAAGAGCGACAACAGAAAATACAATAATTTTTTACAATACCATTTCTACAATCACTACCATTGCTGGCTGTTTTTTCAACCGGAAGTAAATTATACGAAATAGACCCCGGAAACGGTAAACTGTCCTGCACAAAAAAGTAGTTCCACTATTTCAATACAAATTATACTGATAAGAAATTTGATAAGCATTAATTACCAATTCAATATAGACCAACGCTCTTGGTAATGAACTTGGTACGCCTGACGCGCGTTACGTCTCATCAGACATCTTCATAAACAGTTATGAAGAACTCGATGAACTTTAAAAGATTCATGCAATTTTAAAAGGGTTAAATATATAAATATAACTATATGTATTAGTTTTATAGGCTAGTTCCACGTAAGCGATGTTGCAATTTTTAAACTTCTGTTAATATGTTACATCATGCTATGTTAGTGAAAATAAAAAGCTCTTTAACTTAAAATTAATATTTCTAAGTTAAAACAAGCATATTCAGACCATTCTTATGGTAACGCAAGTTACTTTTATATCTCTGTTTATAAGGTACACATGCTAATGAAAAAAAATTCCCATGCGTTTGTAAGTGCTCGATATAAGGAACATCATCTTATTATTATTTTTAATTTTAAAGTTTACTAAATATGTTTAGACCATGCTTAAGTCCGAGGGCATTGAACAGTCGTAAATGAATCCCATAACAGTAAATGAATCCCATAACTGTCGTAAATGAATTCTTACCTTATAATCTCGGTCCTTTTGTTTCATTAATCTTCTTTTTCGCCATGGCTATACATAAAATAGAATATTAACATTAAAAATCAGAAAAATATGGTTTATAATTTTCAAATTGAAGATTTGAATAGAACCTATTCAATTTGTTAATTATTGTATTTACTCATAAAATAAGTAAAGAAGTTTTCCGCTATTTTACTTAGTACCAAATGATAAATCAAACAATTTTGTTCCGTTTTAAACAATTTTGACAAATCGGTGCCCTGTTATGAGGGAAAAAAAATAAGCCGAAAATATTGCATAACCTTACCGATTTTCTCCTTGTATTGCAGCTAAATAATTTTTTACACACTACAAATTTAATAGCATTTAAGACAAAAACCAGTGTAGTCTTTGGTTTTTTTGTTTTGTTTTTTTTTGACAACTTGCAATTTGTTAATTACATTGTACAAGTTAAAAAAGGCCAAAATCCTGCAAGTATTTTTTGTGTTAAAATAATGTACCGAATCTAAAGCTAAGTGTTACATATACACATAAAAACTTATAAAAGTGTTATTTCGCGGGTATCTAACTTTCGCTTTTTTTCGAAATAGTTGACAACTTGCAAAATGAAAAGTGCGCTAAAATAAAATATGCACATTTTATACTCGCATATGAGTAATCGCTAAAATTTAATTCTTTGGAAAAATATATTCCAATTTAAAGATACCCGCAAAATTTATCTCCCGCGAAAATAAAATCCAAACCCATGGAAAAACTCACTACAAGGTAGATAACGATGAGAAATCCTATGTTGTAAACTAGATATATCACAGTCAGTATAGTGAGAATGTAACGTTCGATTTCATCCGCAAGATCTGGTGGTAGCGTGGTCACCACGGCGTGCCATACACAGACAGTTGATAACATTATCATCGCTGCTAGTAAATATTTGTCCTGCAAAAGAGAGAAATTGTGGTCACCACGGCGTTCCATACACAGACAGTTGACAACATTATCATCGCTGCTAGTAAATATTTGTCCTGCAAAAGAGAGAAATCGTGGCCACCACGGCGTGCCATACACAGACAGTTGATAACATTATCATCGCTGCTAGTAAATATTTGTCCTGCAAAAGAGAGAAATTGTGATCACCACGGCGTGGCATACACAGACAGTTGACAACATTATCATCTCTGCTAGTAAATATTTGTCCTGCAAAAGAGAGAAATTGTGGTCACCACGGCGTGGCATACACAGACATTTGACAACATTATCATCGCTGCTAGTAAATATTTGTCCTGCAAAAGAGAGAAATTGCGTGCTATAGCAGACAGGGACCGCCTACGCAGTCCGATATCCACCGAAAAAAGGACAAAAGAATTTCACTCTTCTATCAAACGAGTTAGAAAAGTGTTATTGTGTTGTTTACACTGTTTTCAAGACCTTTGAAAAGTTATTTAACGACACTTTTCGACAAAATTGTTCTTAAATACGAACTAAACACTTATTTCTTGACTTACATAAAAATACTACGACCGAAAATGGTTTAAAAGGATGGGTTGCGATAAGGCCCTATTTTGGCCCATCTGTAGGCGAAAAATAAAAAGTATTTCATAGCCTCTTACTTTTTACCTTATTATGTAGCAAAATGATTGTACTGTTGTGAAAGACTACTGTTAAAATCTTTTGCATTAACACGGCTTGAAAAATCGTGTTCAAAATTGACCCATTTTGAATGAAAATTTCATCTTGTTTTAAAAGAAATTTCAAGTTAGGGCTCCAATAAAGTGAAATTTTGTGCTTATATAGTTGAAGCCAGTGTTAACAATTCTATAAAAGGTTCATTATATATATACATCACTTTTAAGAACAATTTTGAATTTGAAATGAACGCTAATCTCAAGAAAAACGAGGAAAACGGAGAGAATTCGCACAATTTTTAACTACTGACAACAAGTTCAAAAATTATAGTCTTTTTAAATTTTCAGTATGTCTTGCACGCGGAACCAGCTTGAAACTTTCACAAAAGATGTGTTTTAGAAAAGCAAGTTTTTGAATAAAATATGGAGCTGGTTCCGCGTGCAAGGCTATACTTTCGGGAAGGATATATATCACTCATTTGCGCAACTTTCCCATAGGGTCAATGTTAAAATCATTTGTGGTGGTTCATTTCAAGCACCATTTACTAAAAAATTTAAAAAGTTTTTAAACTACAGACGTTTATTTTCAAAAAATAAAAATATTTACCTTTTGAACAAGACATTTTATAAATGAATTTACTTAATTTTATTTTTGACTTTCGCGGTGGGCTGAAAACGGGTCTTATCGCAACCCATCCTTATTTAATTTAAACGTTCGTTATAAAATTATTAAATTTCAACTTTTGTGTCAAATGGGGGGTGTCTGTTACACTTTTTTGCCCGTAACAGGAAAAATCCAATTCCAATTACACAGGAAATATTTTCCTATAAATTGATGCTACAGTCAAGGTGGCACTTCAAACATTTGAAGAGATACGTATTTCTAAATTTGGTTCTTTTTAAGTGCTTGTGTTATAACTATTTACCCAACGAACCTGTCCTTGACATTGTTAAAATAACAAAAGAAAAATGCTATCTATTCACTAAAATATTTTTTCGTTAACTTTATAAAAATAGTTTCATCCAGTTTGTTTGAAAATTAAAAAAGTGAAACATATTTTCACTAAAAGAATCAAAAGCATATTTAATTTTTGTCTCGCCTGCGAAGCAGAGCGGGACATAAGTGTTACTTTACCGGCGGCGGCGACGACGACGACGGCGGCTGCGTTAACTTTTTGGAAAAGTTTTATGAGCACCTCCATATATCAAGAACTATAAGTCCTAGGTTAATGAAACTTGGTATAGGTTACAACTGCGCAAATGCAAACCTCTGCCACCGGTAATTTTTTTACCCTAAGATAAAGCGTGGAATAAAATACAGACAGCAACGTGATTGGTTGATATAAAATAATATTTAGATAGATGAATGAATAAACTTCTGTTAAATATTGACAAAGAAATTCTGGTGCCAATCATGTGTCTACAGGGCGCTCGCATCTTTGAAAATTTGGGTTTTGAAAATAAAATCGAAAAATCACCCCCCTTTTTTCAACCTAAAATTACGTTCATAAACGCCGCATAGACATGGGTTTTTTATTGGCTAAAAATAAACGTTTGGATGTTAACTGAAAGATTTTGACCCATAGAAAGTGAAAATCGGTCAATAACTATTTTTAAAAAAATTGAATACAAGGGTACCCCCTATGGAAAAATGCATTGTTAGCATTTGCGCAGTTGTAACCTATACATATGCCCCAGTAGTAGCTTAACACAGTTGCGTCCCCATCTTTTGACCTTGACCTTGATTTTCCGGTTGAGTGACTGACAATTTTCAATATATATATAATAGCAATGCTAAAGTTTTGCGAGCACCTTTATATCTCAAGAACTATAAGTCCTAGGTTAATGAAACTTGGTATGCATATGCAACAGTAGTAGCTTAGTATATTTGTGTCCGTCCTCATCTTTTGACATTGACCTTGATTTTCCGGTTGAGTAACTTTGACAATTTTCAATACATATAATAGCAATGGAAAAGTTTTACGAGCACCTCCATATCTCAAGAACTATAAGTCCTAGGTTAATGAAACTTGGTATGCATATGCCCCAGTAGTAGATTAGCATAGTTGCATCCCCATTTGTTGACCTTGACCTTGATTTTCCAGTTGAGTGACTTTGACAATTTTCAATACATATATTAGCAATGGTTAAGTTCATATCTCAAGAACTATAGGTCCTAGGTTCATAAAACTTGGTATGCATATGCCCCAGTAGTAGCTTAGCACAGTTGTATCCCCATCTTTGACCTTGACCTTGATTTTCTGGTTGAGTGACTTTGATTATTTTAATTGCATATATTAGCAATGTTTAAGTTCTATGAACATTTTTTTATCTCAGAAACTGAAAATCCATGTAAATTCATAATATAGTAGAAGTAAAAAAGAAATAATTGTTTCTGATGGTGCCGGCAGGCGAGACATACTTTAGTGTTAACTCTTGTTGTTCTAGGTCGCGAGGATTTGACCTACTTAAATACAAATCAAAATACACAGACATTGAATAACGACCAGTCTTGTATTTTGTTGACATTTGATCATGTTGATCGCTGTATCTAAAATAACCGGTTTTATATAAGATTGAAAAATAAACTGCACCCCTCCCTTTTCAAAGTCATTTCAAAACTTCCATGCAATTAAGAAATTTCCTTTTCAAGGTTAACAGTGGTCGTTTGTGTTAACCTCAACATATTCAATAGTTGAAGAAAAAACTGAATACTTAATCCAGTTCCATAAATGTAAATTTGAACAATATATTTTATCATGGCATTGACGGAGCCTGAGGGGGGATTCTCGGGGTTTTGAATCCCCTTTAAGACTGCTCATTGAATAATTTTGTTACTTTCGTGCATTTTTTTTCAGCAAAATTGAACCTTAACCCTCCCCCTGTCCTCAGTAGACTATTAGCGGTAGCCCCGGCATTGAAAATGTTCTGGATTTCCCCCTGCAACAAAAGTTTTCCTATTCAAATGTTAAAATTGTATGAATTAGAATTGGATGGAGGTAGTTATTAAGTTTGCATTTCAAAATTATGTCATGTTTTTATATTTGTTATTTCTTTTGCGTAATGTTACAATGTTACATCTCTATAAAAAACTATCAAACGCACCACTAGTACTTTGGTCAGATATAAAATTAATTCCCCTGAAAATACTTGACTACGGACACACTATTTTGCCCGTGTACATAGAATTTTTCCAATTAGCTGATTCGATGTCTTTTTGTATTCGCAATTACTAACCCGAATGTGAAGGTGGCACCCATGGAAATAAATACACAGGAATTTTTCAACAAAAACATAGTATCATTTCCGCTTGGCCTTAACGACGTAATGAATCTCTATCATTAGGTATGGTGTTTTAAGTTGTATTCATAGAGGCAGAAATATGTTTAGATCTTACCTTTTAAATTACAAGTCGTTTAATCCAACACCTGATTTTAATCGCACATTGTATAAGAGTGCATCTCACATTAGCGTCATGTATTTTTCAGGTACTATTCTTAACCTTTTTACATGCGAGCCAAAAATAGGACAGATAATTCTTTAACGGTGGAAATCGGACTGTACGCACCTGAGATCACTTTCAATACGAATAGTGTTCGCGTTGTTGATTGATATTCAGTTGATCTTGTGTTTCCGTGGTTAACATGTTGTCTGTGATTTGTCCCATTCTCGTAAGTCTGTACTGGTTTTGTCTCTGCCCTTTCGAACTTATGACATTGGGACGCCCATTTGTACCTCTGCTCTTTTCAAGCTAGGTAATACTTACTTAAATAAAGTTTTTGATATACCGGTACTTACCATATACGTTAGATACGATATTCTAGGTAAACTATTGTTGACCACCGACTTAAAGGCAACAGCAGTTAAAACTAATGTGAAAGAAAGCTGTAATCTGTTATGGGGTAAAGTCTTTTTCACAGAAAACGTGGCGAATGAAAGACTGCAAATCAGAAACTGAAAAAGAAGAAAATAGACAGGAACAACTTACCCTTACGAAGTTTAATCTCGATCCGATGTGAGTGTCATGTATTATGTGGATTTGAATTTTCTTTTTTTTTCTAAGATTTTACAAGCCTCGTTGGTAAATCTTTGGTTCTTGGAGGTTAAGATGTGAGTTTCTTAAGTGTTAAATAATTTAAAAGGCAAAGATAATAGAAAATAGCATAGATAACATTTTGTTTAATATAACAGTGTTTATTAATACTTAGGCGTAAATGCACGTTGAAAGAGGAGATTCGAAACAGAAGAAAAGAAATATTCAATGGTTTGAATCAGGCAGTTATTTGTTTTGGGTTCCTTAATGTTTTCCTCTTACTGAATTGACTTTTGTGCCTCTGTTGGCTTAGTCTTTTAAGGGGAGGGGGTTCGGGTCAATATATTCAACCAATCATTATAATCAAGCATTATGTATTTATATTGTAATTCTGCTCTTTTTGGGCGCTGTGATTAGCTATAAAATTATTTGTTTGTTTGTTTGTTTGTTAAGTTATGTTTGGTCTCCTGTGAGATATGTGACGGTTTGGTTGTATAAAATAATGTTGAATAAATTAAGGAAAATCTATATTCAAAGATGACACAAGCTTTTTGTAAGGAAACCTCTCTTATCATCAACAATTTAAGCAGCATATTCAACCGTACAAATTTCTTTCGACTCTGTGAATTGTTCTTATTCAAATCTTGAAATCATAGCTTTATGTTTTTAAACATGAGACTTACCGTTACCATGAAAATATTCCATATAAAATAACCTGGTCTCCGTGCTGCTCGACATTTAACGGACAGAGCTGAACGACGGACACTGTTATCCGCTTGGTCTATCACAATGTCTTTACGCGTACACTCAGTATGCATGTATAAATGCCATTCCTGCTCATCAACGAACGATTGCCGGTTAACCACATGATGATCGGTCTCATCTTCGATTAGCTCAACTTCGTATGATGGAAGTTCTGATACCACTGTTATTGTCAGGTCCTGTGAAAAGTATATCAAAGTTGGAAAAACGATTATTATATGTGCCTTCGAAATAAAAACATGAGAACTGGCTGGATATAATATTTAGATAAAGGGAGATAGTATTGGTTATCATTTTGTTTTATAAAAACTAGAGGATATAAATTTTAGATAAAGGGAGATAATTTTGTTTTCGAGTTCCTGTATATACTCGAAAACTAAAATTCCAAAAAAATCATAAATATGAAGAACAAAGTTGGGTGTTTAAAAAACAGTAAATTTTGTTAAGTTATAAATGCAAGGAGTTACCTTGTAAGTAGCATTTGGATTGTAGAAGACCAAAAAAATGTAATTTTATTACTAAACCACTGTCGAATCTAACATATCCCCGAACAATATAGACTAACAATTTACTATGTAAACAGCTTAAACGTGTTTGCCCAGACATAAATGCATTGTAATAAATCCGCAATAAAATATATAAATTGCAATAAAATAAAATGGGTCTGGATTTGCAATAAATAAAACGGATTGAGCTTTTTGCTGCTAAAACCGAAATATCGATTGACCATTGAAAAGTGCATAAAACTAAGTAAATGAATGATACTATAGTATATCAATTATTCCATAATAAACTGGTTATGGATTAATATGAATATAGTTTTCATCCCCAGAGTAATATTATGAATATTAGAAGTTATGATATGCAGGAGCATATATACTATTGCTGAAGTTGACGAAGTGAACTTTTCCGTAGGATGCTGCATAGCTGGCATATGTCAATATTTCTTGTTATATTAACGGTTTCAAAATAGCACTGTATATTGATGTTAAATTGGCTGCTTTTTTTCTTAACTATTTTTTTTTTATTTCATTCCTTTCTTTTATAGCTATGAAATTACAATGTCAGTTCCATGTATTTAATATAGCGGGGACATTTAACTGAACAAAGAGGATGCTCGATATCGTCATCCACAGAGCAAGCAAGAGTGTACCTTATGTGGCTTAATATGGTAACTCTCATCTGTTTGTGTTGTTAGGTCTAAAATACGGAAACCCTGACTGCTGACCATAGTAGGCCAACGTTTGTTGATAACACCACGCTTCATGCATTTAAAAAAGATTCTTTTGTGGACCGCAAAGTATTGCAACACATAGTCAAAGTTGTTCGACCCTAACCACATCTCATCTTTTCCAGGTGTCTTCAAATTAGTAAGCACAATGGTATGTACATAGACGTATCGGTGAAAAATAGATTGACAATTAAAACCAAAGAATTTTTAATGTCTTGAAACGTTTAGCGTGAATTCATGAGACTCAGAAATCTTCAGCTTTAATAAAATCGTTTTCTTTCCTGTTATTGCACACTTTTGATAAACTTTTGAAAATATTTCATCACTTTTCAAACATCTGTCAAAGTAAATAAAGGCCGGATTTCGTTAAACAGGAAGTAGGTGAGCGACAGACCTGAAATCAAATCTCACGTTATAATGCTGTATACCATATATCAAGTGGCTGTGATTAGTACTTGCTGAGAAAAACTTTTACGCAAACTTTCTCCCACTCCGAGAAATCCGGCCAAAATTCAAGTCTGAAAATTTAATAAATTTTAGAAATTAATTTATTTTGGTTTGAAAGATATTATGTTCATTTCTCATATCTTTATACTAAAAGTTAATCTATTGAAACAGTTAAATATAAAGCTTTTAAGATTTCTGAAAGAGCCGTCAAACCAATTCATTTATTCCCTGATTTTTATGGCCTGCTTATATTTCACAAATTCAATATATTGCCTTAAATATTTTTTTTTCGCAAAATAAATAGACTTATGTAAATCACCTCGTCCTTTTAAATCATGATTGATGTAAAAGAAGGTTTACAAAATGTATTAATCATTGTTTTACGTTATGTTTCAAGAAATTTTTGATTGTCTAAATCCCAAATTGTTTTCACACTAGATTACTTTCCCTGTGCTAAACAAGGTTGATTTCATCAGAGTCCGATTTGAAATTCTTGGGTCCAACATTTGTAGTATTTTGGTTTTTCGAACTCTAAATAATTTTGAAATTGCAATGTCAGTTCCATGTATCTAATATAGCGGGGACATTTAACTGAACAAAGAGGATGCTCGATATCGTCATCCAACAGAGCAAGCAATTGTGTACCTCATGTAGCTTAATGGGGAAACTCTCATCCGCTTGTGTTGTTAGGTCTATAATACGGGAACCCTGACTGCTGACCATAGTAGGCCAACGTCGTTTGTTGATAACGCCACGCTTCATGCATTTAAAAAAAGATCCTTTTGTGGACCGCAAAGTAGTGAGACACATAGGCAAAGTTGTTCTACCCTTCCCACATCTCCTCTTTTCCAGCTTTCTTCAAAATTAGTAAGCACAATGGTGTGTACGTATTGGCGAAACATAGATTTACGATTAAGTCTAGTTCTCTGTAAGAATCAGGCAAAATTTAAAAACTTTGAATCATGATTTTAAAAACACACGGTTTTGACAATAAGTTGTCATTCAAAATAGCCTTCTAATGAAGAAACAAACATTAATCGTGTCAGAGGATGGGGAAAATTTTCTGTTAAAATGATAGGAATTTAGTGTGACTTGACAGAGTTATCTCCCTTAGATTCAAATTTTATATGCATTTCAACCAAAATATATCTCAAATTACTGACTTTTAAAAAATGTGCCAATGCATTTCTTGTTACTTTTTAAGCATTTTGAACAGTATTTAAAAGTCAAACTCGTGTGTTTTTTTTAATCATGATTCATCCATTGCCTGATTCTTACAGAGAATGGCACTTAAAACCAGAGAACTTTTAATGTCTTGAAACGTATAGCGTGAATTCATGGGGAGGCTCCGAAATCTTCAGCTATGTTAAAATCGTTTTCTTTCCTGTTATTGCACACTTTTTATAAAATTTTGAAAATATTTCATCATTTTTCAAAAATCTGTCAAAGTAAAAAATGGCCAGATTACGTTAAACAAGAAGTAGATGAGCGACAGACCTGAAATCAAATCTCACGTTTATAATGCTATATACCAAATATCAAGTGGCTGTGATTAGTACTTGCTGAGAAAAAACTTTTACGCAAATTTTCTCCCACTCCGAGAAATCCGGCAAAATTCAGGTCTGAAAATTTAATGAATTTTCTAAATTAATTTATTTTGGGTTGAAAGAATTTATGTTCATTTTTCATATCTTTATACTAAAAGTTAATCTATTGAAACAGTTTAATATAAAGCTTAATAAGATTTCTGAAAGAGTTGTCAAATCAATTCATTTATT
>CAXARO010001308.1:0-22839 GCA_963971305.1 Arcuatula senhousia
ATCATCTGACTGTGATAGATTGACTCTGACACCAAGTCTATAGGCCACAGTACCATTTTTGTTACAGGATAAATCATCTGACTGTGATAGATTGACTCTGACACTATGTCTATAGGTCACAGTATCCTTATTGTTACTGGATAAATCATCTGACTGTGATATATTGACTCTGACAGTATGTCTATAGGTCACAGTATCATTATTGTTACAGGATAAATCTTCTGACTGTGATAGATTGACTCTCACACTATGTATATTGGCCAAAGTACCATTATTGGTACAAGATAAATCATCTGACTGTGATAGATTGACTCTGACACCAAGTCTATAGGCCACAGTACCATTTTTGTTACAGGATAAATCATCTGACTGTGATAGATTGACTCTGACACTATGTCTATAGGTCACAGTATCCTTATTGTTACTGGATAAATCATCTGACTGTGATATATTGACTCTGACAGTATGTCTATAGGTCACAGTATCATTATTGTTACAGGATAAATCTTCTGACTGTGATAGATTGACTCTCACACTATGTATATTGGCCAAAGTACCATTATTGGTACAAGATAAATCATCTGACTGTGATAGATTGACTCTGACACCAAGTCTATAGGCCACAGTACCATTTTTGTTACAGGATAAATCATCTGACTGTGATAGATTGACTCTGACACTATGTCTATAGGTCACAGTATCCTTATTGTTACTGGATAAATCATCTGACTGTGATATATTGACTCTGACAGTATGTCTATAGGTCACAGTATCATTATTGTTACAGGATAAATCTTCTGACTGTGATAGATTGACTCTCACACTATGTATATTGGCCAAAGTACCATTATTGGTACAAGATAAATCATCTGACTGTGATAGATTGACTCTGACACCAAGTCTATAGGCCACAGTACCATTTTTGTTACAGGATAAATCATCTGACTGTGATAGATTGACTCTGACACTATGTCTATAGGTCACAGTATCCTTATTGTTACTGGATAAATCATCTGACTGTGATATATTGACTCTGACAGTATGTCTCACTACAAAGTCTTGTTTGTCTGAAAAGTACAATTTTTGTAGGAATTTGTCTCAATATTAGGCGACATTCTGATATTGTAGCAATATGTCTCGATTAGTCTCGACATTTGTCTCAGCTGTCTTTTTTTGTCTCGACATGTCATGTTTTGGAGTCTCGACATTCTAAATAGTGCAATTATTGTCTCAACACTTTCTCGACAGTCTCAACATGAAGATATTGTGTCTCGACACATTCTTAACTGTCTCGACATGTAGAAATATGGTCTCGACACATTCTTAACAGTCTCAACATGAAGAAATTTGGTCTCGACAAAATTCTCAACAGTCTGAACATGTATAAATTTTGTCTCAACACAATTCTTAACAGTCTGGACAAGTTGAAAAAAATGTATCTACAGTCTTGACAATCTCAATATACATGTCAGATATACATGATATAAGAAAATAGATTCTAGTACAGTTTTGACAATGTCTCAATCGATAACCTAATTTTTAGCATGTTTAGATATTAAAAATTTATTTGCATAATGATATCTATAAAATGAGATTATATCGGTTCATGATTTACACATACATGTACATGACATACATGTATGTAAATCCATCATTGACCATCATTTAAGTCTTTAACTTTTAATTATCAAGCGAATAACATTGAATAAAATAATTTCAAATCTTTGGTATCAAATCATAGACATGATAGAAGTAGATAATATTCAAATTCAATGACAAATCAAAGATAGAATACAATTCATCACATTCCATGTTTTATCATTATAGGTTTAGAAATAATTCACATAATCATAATGTTGTGATTTTTTTTAAAGAATAAACCGTTGTATTGATATTAATGACACAAAACTGAGCCGTGAAAAAAAATACTTAACAAGGAAATGACCGAAAGACATAATGCCTCATCTTGCAAATTTGGGATGGAAAAACAGACGGACAGACCCGAACACTTTCATAGATGGGGCATAAAAAAAACTTAAATGAATGTGAACACACATAATTTGACCTACGCATGCTTTTACGATGCAGTTGCATACATGATGGGGAAGAAAAGAATTAATTATTGTAAAAGGTTTTATAATTTATTAATTTAAATATCATTTTACAATGCATTAAGAAGTGGTGCAATCAAAACTGACCAAATAATTTTACTTCATATCTGTTGTACAGTCAAACCTGCCTAAAGGGCACCGGTATATATCAAATCACTGCCTATAGAGAGCATCTCAAAAATATCCTGTTTATGAACAAAACCAGTGGCGGATTCAGAGGATTTAATTTTTTGTGTATAAAATTGACAAAGCTACTTCAAATTTTCATCAAAATCTGACAGTTTTAGCAATACTTTACGCCCCCCATTTTTCCGACCTCTGGATCCGCCCCTGAAAACAACCAAAATTAACCTTTAAATAAAGGGCACCTGCTTATGAAACTACCTGAAAAATGTTCATGATGTTATAATGTAAAAAGTTCATCGTGTTTCACTTTTGTTTTGTTTTCAATTGATTACCTTGACCTTTGAATAACCAGTCTGTAGTGTGCTCGTCCCTCGCATATTTTCGTCCTATTTTGACAGCTTACTTGTCATGATCAAATTTCAAATATAAAGTTAATTGCATGAATACTTTAACTTTTTAATATAATATATAGAAATAAAATAGAATAAGCATTTGATACAATCTTTATGCACTGGCATTTAAAAGCATCAAAACAGTTAAGTAACCCCCTTTTTATAAGCTACAAATGTGAATTTTGCTGTTTCAGAACTGGCAGCTAGGTGGCAAAAAAAGAAATGAATACTATTTTATTTTGACCTGCCCATCACTAAAATGATAAGAAAAATTTGTAAATTGTACTATTCCCAAATAAGTTCTATAAGGGATGTTTAAATATATACATGTACTGTTCTGAAAATAAAACTTTTGACAACCAAAGTATGTTATTAGAGGAAATAACATGTGTAGTATACAGAAGTGTTTCAGATATCAAGTAGGGCTGCATATGGTCAAAATAATAAGTTAGACAGTTTCATCCCTTATATATATTTGATGAAGTTATTTCAATATTTCCCTTAATATAGGCATAATTGTATGTGACTTGTCTTTAGTGGGATTTTAAATGGAAATTGCCTTCTTATATAATTTTCAAGCATTGAAGCTATGTATAGGTGCAAATAAAAGACTAAATCCATGCACAAAAATTATGTGAAAGCAGTGTTTATTTACTTAAAACTAATCCCTTATTAATTAAACTAGCAAACACTTAGAAATGCATTAAAAGTTAACTATTTTTCATATGTTTGACTGAGGAAGCATTTAGTTTTTGTGGAAAACCATATATTCATGTGATATTCAAGTCATATCAAGTAAATTCCCCTTTATAAGTTATTTTCTGGTAAAATAATTAAGTCAAAAGGTTTAACATATTAATAAACAACACAAAATACATGTATCATATTAAGGTCTTTAGTTTTCATTAAGATAATAAGTCATCATAGAGTTATTATCTGCAATTTCTGGTGGCTGAAGAATTAATAGTAAGGTTTATAAGTCTGCATGTTCTAATCTCAATTTTGCACAAAAGTCTATGATGCACCATTTTTTCTGACTGAAGTCTTTTTGCTGTTGAAATCTGTTAAATATCACCCTTTCATGCTAGAAATATTTTGATCCAGTAAGTCTGCATTTTACACTTAAAATCATAATTAAGTTTTTATTGATATGTCATGTTGTACATGTATGTTTTAAAAACTATTCTAAAATCACAGTTTAATTACACCCAAACCCTATTTTGAGCCCATTTTATCCATTATTTTTGTCATCAGCTGGTCAATTTATTCTATTTTGTAAGCTGGTCAAATTGATTTTATTTTGTAAGCTGGTCAAATTTATTTTATATTGTAAGCCTTATAGAAAATACCATATATTTTAACCACCTTTTAGGCTCAATATTTTATTTCCTTTCCTAATAACAATTAAGCTCCTCAGACCATATATGCACCCATTATTATTAAGACTATGGGACAAATCTTAAATAAAATCTTGTACATTTGGTATTAAAACTAGTCTTGTTCATGCTAAGATTTAGTCAAAACTTTACTTATTTCATTTAATTGTTTGAAATAAAATAAAAAAAAACTCAACAAGTAAAATTGTTTTAACCAAATTTTCATATGACCAGTGTTGATATTAATGTATACATTTTGTAACCATCATCACGCAGTATAAAAAAGTTCAAAACTTAAAAATCATGCAAAAAAAAAAACTTTAGACATTAAACACTTTTATGCATTGCGAGCTATTAGAACTAACACTCCTTTTAAATGATTCAGGAATTTAATTGGTGAAACTTAATTTTTGTTTTACTATCATTTGGTCAACCTTTAAATCTCATCTTCATGACTATTGTAAAATTTTAAAAACTTAACTGTTTAATGTTATAAACCACTAAAAATTATGCCATGAATCTATTTTAAAAAGTTACTTCATGGGTTTGTTCTATAAACTCTTTCAAACATGCACATGTATAATGCTTTTAATATACAAATATTTAATATACACCTTTTTTAAGAATTTATACTTGCAGCTGGTGGGGAAATTTGGTCAGACCACCTGGGGGGAAAACATGTTCAGGTATTGTCAAAATAAAATACAATTAACAGCTAAATCTCATCAGGAAATCTCACAGCAGGGATGAAATTTTCTTGCTTTATAATTATACAGGTGTAAATTGTTGTTTCAAATTAGCATAGGTGTATTAATACAAATGCAAGATATGAATTAAAGGAAAATCAGGATATGTTTAACTAAATTTGATGAAGAGCAGAGATAAAATTTATCATTTAATTTATATTATCATTATAACATAGATATTTGGTTGGTTCACCCTTTTTATAAGTCAATTATGAATCAAAATGATCTTTAATAATAACATAGATCTGTATATTAAATATACAGATCTATGATAATAATGTAAATGAAGAATACAAAAAAACAGATAAAAGAAAGTTATCTTAATTAACAATTGTCAGATTTAGTTTCTATTTCACAATTATTAAAGTATAGATTGTATATATTCTTGTTTTATTCTGCCAAGATTTTTTGTACCCCATCAGGTACCCCTTGCTTTTGTCACACAAGTTTCTTTCCCCTTCAATAAAACTACCCAATTATTTGTTTACATGAAAGAAGACGGAAGATTGTTTAGTTTTTAGATTTAGACTGCAAAAGTTGATAAAGAATGACTCAAATATTGAGGTAAATGAAAAATAACATATTTTTTGTCGACTTTTACCTTCTAAGTCATGAAACTTCGGCTATTTTCACAGTTACCAGAAAAATATAGTTACAATATTCAACACCAAGCATCAAGAAATTTTCACTTTCAATACTCCCAGACTCAGTAAGTACATTTTAACTATTGTATATTGCATTGAACTTCACAAATAAATTTTTATATATTATGCAAGGTTTATTAAGACTAGAATTGCTTCTTTCTGAGAAATCTGACTTGTTTTTTTTTTAAATTCAATACCTAATCTTTTTAGAATGTAAATTTTCTTAGATGCCTGTTAAAAGATGCACTTAATCGGATCTATAATTTTAGTTAGTGGGGACGGGGGTAAACATTGTTTTCGCTAAGCGGAGAAAGGCTCGAAAATGGCTTAGTGTTTTACTTGAATTTGTGCGAAAAAGGGGGTGTACATCCAGTACACTTTTATTTATTTATTTATACTGACACTTGTATCAAATAAATTTTTGACTTAATAATCCTTTTATATATTTAAAGCATATACTAATTTCAATGCAGACCTTGTTGGTTTTTTCTAAATACTATATAATAATAATAATCAAGAATTATGATGGACGAAAGACATAATGACCCATCTCACAACATTTAGGACGGGCAAATCTCACAACATTTAGGACGGGCAAACAGATCCGAACACTATATGCCCCCTACTTTTGTAGATGGGGCATTAAAATTATTAAGCGATTAAATAATTTTGTATTTATTGCAATTTGATAAAAACACATAGTACATGTATTTAAAATTTTAGATGTAAGGCTTAAATACATTGCAGTATAATGCATGCCTGTCAAAACAGAAATTCAAACAATACTTCATTATTTTAATAAATGCTATTTAAAATGAATAAGGCGGTATCAGGGTTTGTCTAAAAAATATTTCTATTTCTAATAAATTAATGTGTCTATCTTTGTCGAGACATATTAACCTAATTTTAAGAATGTCGAGACAGACTGACCTAAAATTAAGGATGTTGAGAATGTCGAGAAATTGTTTAGACAAACTTACCTAAAATCGAGAATGTTAAGAATATGTCGAGAATGTCAAGAATTTGTCGAGACAGTCAAGAATTTGTCGAGACAAAAATGCTCAACTATTGCAATGTCAAGAATCTGTCGAGATAAATCGAGACAAAAAGATAGATTTGTAGAATGTCGCCTAATATTGAGACAAATTCCTACAGAAATTGTACTTTTCAGACAAACAATACTTTGTAGTGTCTATAGGTCACAGTATCATTATTGTTACAGGATAAATCTTCTGACTGTGATAGATTGACTCTCACACTATGTATATTGGCCAAAGTACCATTATTGGTACAAGATAAATCATCTGACTGTGATAGATTGACTCTGACACCAAGTCTATAGGCCACAGTACCATTTTTGTTACAGGATAAATCATCTGACTGTGATAGATTGACTCTGACACTATGTCTATAGGTCACAGTATCCTTATTGTTACTGGATAAATCATCTGACTGTGATATATTGACTCTGACAGTATGTCTATAGGTCACAGTATCATTATTGTTACAGGATAAATCTTCTGACTGTGATAGATTGACTCTCACACTATGTATATTGGCCAAAGTACCATTATTGGTACAAGATAAATCATCTGACTGTGATAGATTGACTCTGACACCAAGTCTATAGGCCACAGTACCATTTTTGTTACAGGATAAATCATCTGACTGTGATAGATTGACTCTGACACTATGTCTATAGGTCACAGTATCCTTATTGTTACTGGATAAATCATCTGACTGTGATATATTGACTCTGACAGTATGTCTATAGGTCACAGTATCATTATTGTTACAGGATAAATCTTCTGACTGTGATAGATTGACTCTCACACTATGTATATTGGCCAAAGTACCATTATTGGTACAAGATAAATCATCTGACTGTGATAGATTGACTCTGACACCAAGTCTATAGGCCACAGTACCATTTTTGTTACAGGATAAATCATCTGACTGTGATAGATTGACTCTGACACTATGTCTATAGGTCACAGTATCCTTATTGTTACTGGATAAATCATCTGACTGTGATATATTGACTCTGACAGTATGTCTATAGGTCACAGTATCATTATTGTTACAGGATAAATCTTCTGACTGTGATAGATTGACTCTCACACTATGTATATTGGCCAAAGTACCATTATTGGTACAAGATAAATCATCTGACTGTGATAGATTGACTCTGACACCAAGTCTATAGGCCACAGTACCATTTTTGTTACAGGATAAATCATCTGACTGTGATAGATTGACTCTGACACTATGTCTATAGGTCACAGTATCCTTATTGTTACTGGATAAATCATCTGACTGTGATATATTGACTCTGACAGTATGTCTATAGGTCACAGTATCATTATTGTTACAGGATAAATCTTCTGACTGTGATAGATTGACTCTCACACTATGTATATTGGCCAAAGTACCATTATTGGTACAAGATAAATCATCTGACCGTGATAGATTGACTCTGACACCAAGTCTATAGGCCACAGTACCATTTTTGTTACAGGATAAATCATCTGACTGTGATAGATTGACTCTGACACTATGTCTATAGGTCACAGTATCCTTATTGTTACTGGATAAATCATCTGACTGTGATATATTGATTCTGACAGTATGTCTATAGGTCACAGTATCATTATTGTTACAGGATAAATCTTCTGACTGTGATAGATTGACTCTCACACTATGTATATTGGCCAAAGTACCATTATTGGTACAAGATAAATCATCTGACTGTGATAGATTGACTCTGACACCAAGTCTATAGGCCACAGTACCATTTTTGTTACAGGATAAATCATCTGACTGTGATAGATTGACTCTGACACTATGTCTATAGGTCACAGTATCCTTATTGTTACTGGATAAATCATCTGACTGTGATATATTGACTCTGACAGTATGTCTATAGGTCACAGTATCATTATTGTTACAGGATAAATCTTCTGACTGTGATAGATTGACTCTCACACTATGTATATTGGCCAAAGTACCATTATTGGTACAAGATAAATCATCTGACTGTGATAGATTGACTCTGACACCAAGTCTATAGGCCACAGTACCATTTTTGTTACAGGATAAATCATCTGACTGTGATAGATTGACTCTGACACTATGTCTATAGGTCACAGTATCCTTATTGTTACTGGATAAATCATCTGACTGTGATAGATTGACTCTCACACTATGTATATTGGCCAAAGTACCATTATTGTTACAGGATAAATCTTCTGACTGTGATAGATTGACTCTCACACTATGTATATTGGCCAAAGTACCATTATTGGTACAAGATAAATCATCTGACTGTGATAGATTGACTCTGACACCAAGTCTATAGGCCACAGTACCATTTTTGTTACAGGATAAATCATCTGACTGTGATAGATTGACTCTGACACTATGTCTATAGGTCACAGTATCCTTATTGTTACTGGATAAATCATCTGACTGTGATATATTGACTCTGACAGTATGTCTATAGGTCGCAGTATCATTATTGTTACAGGATAAATCTTCTGACTGTGATAGATTGACTCTCACACTATGTATATTGGCCAAAGTACCATTATTGGTACAAGATAAATCATCTGACTGTGATAGATTGACTCTGACACCAAGTCTATAGGCCACAGTACCATTTTTGTTACAGGATAAATCATCTGACTGTGATAGATTGACTCTGACACTATGTCTATAGGTCACAGTATCCTTATTGTTACTGGATAAATCATCTGACTGTGATATATTGACTCTGACAGTATGTCTATAGGTCACAGTATCATTATTGTTACAGGATAAATCTTCTGACTGTGATAGATTGACTCTCACACTATGTATATTGGCCAAAGTACCATTATTGGTACAAGATAAATCATCTGACTGTGATAGATTGACTCTGACACCAAGTCTATAGGCCACAGTACCATTTTTGTTACAGGATAAATCATCTGACTGTGATAGATTGACTCTGACACTATGTCTATAGGTCACAGTATCCTTATTGTTACTGGATAAATCATCTGACTGTGATATATTGACTCTGACAGTATGTCTATAGGTCACAGTATCATTATTGTTACAGGATAAATCTTCTGACTGTGATAGATTGACTCTCACACTATGTATATTGGCCAAAGTACCATTATTGGTACAAGATAAATCATCTGACTGTGATAGATTGACTCTGACACCAAGTCTATAGGCCACAGTACCATTTTTGTTACAGGATAAATCATCTGACTGTGATAGATTGACTCTGACACTATGTCTATAGGTCACAGTATCCTTATTGTTACTGGATAAATCATCTGACTGTGATATATTGACTCTGACAGTATGTCTATAGGTCACAGTATCATTATTGTTACAGGATAAATCTTCTGACTGTGATAGATTGACTCTCACACTATGTATATTGGCCAAAGTACCATTATTGGTACAAGATAAATCATCTGACTGTGATAGATTGACTCTGACACCAAGTCTATAGGCCACAGTACCATTTTTGTTACAGGATAAATCATCTGACTGTGATAGATTGACTCTGACACTATGTCTATAGGTCACAGTATCCTTATTGTTACTGGATAAATCATCTGACTGTGATATATTGACTCTGACAGTAGGTCTATAGGTCACAGTATCATTATTGTTACAGGATAAATCTTCTGACTGTGATAGATTGACTCTCACACTATGTATATTGGCCAAAGTACCATTATTGGTACAAGATAAATCATCTGACTGTGATAGATTGACTCTGACACCAAGTCTATAGGCCACAGTACCATTTTTGTTACAGGATAAATCATCTGACTGTGATAGATTGACTCTGACACTATGTCTATAGGTCACAGTATCCTTATTGTTACTGGATAAATCATCTGACTGTGATATATTGACTCTGACAGTATGTCTTTAGGTCACAGTATCATTATTGTTACAGGATAAATCTTCTGACTGTGATAGATTGACTCTCACACTATGTATATTGGCCAAAGTACCATTATTGGTACAAGATAAATCATCTGACTGTGATAGATTGACTCTGACACCAAGTCTATAGGCCACAGTACCATTTTTGTTACAGGATAAATCATCTGACTGTGATAGATTGACTCTGACACTATGTCTATAGGTCACAGTATCCTTATTGTTACTGGATAAATCATCTGACTGTGATATATTGACTCTGACAGTATGTCTATAGGTCACAGTATCATTATTGTTACAGGATAAATCTTCTGACTGTGATAGATTGACTCTCACACTATGTATATTGGCCAAAGTACCATTATTGGTACAAGATAAATCATCTGACTGTGATAGATTGACTCTGACACCAAGTCTATAGGCCACAGTACCATTTTTGTTACAGGATAAATCATCTGACTGTGATAGATTGACTCTGACACTATGTCTATAGGTCACAGTATCCTTATTGTTACTGGATAAATCATCTGACTGTGATATATTGACTCTGACAGTATGTCTATAGGTCACAGTATCATTATTGTTACAGGATAAATCTTCTGACTGTGATAGATTGACTCTCACACTATGTATATTGGCCAAAGTACCATTATTGGTACAAGATAAATCATCTGACTGTGATAGATTGACTCTGACACCAAGTCTATAGGCCACAGTACCATTTTTGTTACAGGATAAATCATCTGACTGTGATAGATTGACTCTGACACCAAGTCTATAGGTCACAGTATCCTTATTGTTACTGGATAAATCATCTGACTGTGATATATTGACTCTGACAGTAGGTCTATAGGTCACAGTATCATTATTGTTACAGGATAAATCTTCTGACTGTGATAGATTGACTCTCACACTATGTATATTGGCCAAAGTACCATTATTGGTACAAGATAAATCATCTGACTGTGATAGATTGACTCTGACACCAAGTCTATAGGCCACAGTACCATTTTTGTTACAGGATAAATCATCTGACTGTGATAGATTGACTCTGACACTATGTCTATAGGTCACAGTATCCTTATTGTTACTGGATAAATCATCTGACTGTGATATATTGACTCTGACAGTATGTCTATAGGTCACAGTATCATTATTGTTACAGGATAAATCTTCTGACTGTGATAGATTGACTCTCACACTATGTATATTGGCCAAAGTACCATTATTGGTACAAGATAAATCATCTGACTGTGATAGATTGACTCTGACACCAAGTCTATAGGCCACAGTACCATTTTTGTTACAGGATAAATCATCTGACTGTGATAGATTGACTCTGACACTATGTCTATAGGTCACAGTATCCTTATTGTTACTGGATAAATCATCTGACTGTGATATATTGACTCTGACAGTATGTCTATAGGTCACAGTATCATTATTGTTACAGGATAAATCTTCTGACTGTGATAGATTGACTCTCACACTATGTATATTGGCCAAAGTACCATTATTGGTACAAGATAAATCATCTGACTGTGATAGATTGACTCTGACACCAAGTCTATAGGCCACAGTACCATTTTTGTTACAGGATAAATCATCTGACTGTGATAGATTGACTCTGACACTATGTCTATAGGTCACAGTATCATTATTGTTACAGGATAAATCATCTGACTGTGATAGATTGACTCTCACACTATGTATATTGGCCAAAGTACCATTATTGGTACAAGATAAATCATCTGACTGTGATAGATTGACTCTGACACCAAGTCTATAGGCCACAGTACCATTTTTGTTACAGGATAAATCATCTGACTGTGATAGATTGACTCTGACACTATGTCTATAGGTCACAGTATCCTTATTGTTACTGGATAAATCATCTGACTGTGATATATTGACTCTGACAGTATGTCTATAGGTCACAGTATCATTATTGTTACAGGATAAATCTTCTGACTGTGATAGATTGACTCTCACACTATGTATATTGGCCAAAGTACCATTATTGGTACAAGATAAATCATCTGACTGTGATAGATTGACTCTGACACCAAGTCTATAGGCCACAGTACCATTTTTGTTACAGGATAAATCATCTGACTGTGATAGATTGACTCTGACACTATGTCTATAGGTCACAGTATCCTTATTGTTACTGGATAAATCATCTGACTGTGATATATTGACTCTGACAGTATGTCTATAGGTCACAGTATCATTATTGTTACAGGATAAATCTTCTGACTGTGATAGATTGACTCTCACACTATGTATATTGGCCAAAGTACCATTATTGGTACAAGATAAATCATCTGACTGTGATAGATTGACTCTGACACCAAGTCTATAGGCCACAGTACCATTTTTGTTACAGGATAAATCATCTGACTGTGATAGATTGACTCTGACACTATGTCTATAGGTCACAGTATCCTTATTGTTACTGGATAAATCATCTGACTGTGATATATTGACTCTGACAGTATGTCTATAGGTCACAGTATCATTATTGTTACAGGATAAATCTTCTGACTGTGATAGATTGACTCTCACACTATGTATATTGGCCAAAGTACCATTATTGGTACAAGATAAATCATCTGACTGTGATAGATTGACTCTGACACCAAGTCTATAGGCCACAGTACCATTTTTGTTACAGGATAAATCATCTGACTGTGATAGATTGACTCTGACACTATGTCTATAGGTCACAGTATCCTTATTGTTACTGGATAAATCATCTGACTGTGATATATTGACTCTGACAGTATGTCTATAGGTCACAGTATCATTATTGTTACAGGATAAATCTTCTGACTGTGATAGATTGACTCTCACACTATGTATATTGGCCAAAGTACCATTATTGGTACAAGATAAATCATCTGACTGTGATAGATTGACTCTGACACCAAGTCTATAGGCCACAGTACCATTTTTGTTACAGGATAAATCATCTGACTGTGATAGATTGACTCTGACACTATGTCTATAGGTCACAGTATCCTTATTGTTACTGGATAAATCATCTGACTGTGATATATTGACTCTGACAGTATGTCTATAGGTCACAGTATCATTATTGTTACAGGATAAATCTTCTGACTGTGATAGATTGACTCTCACACTATGTATATTGGCCAAAGTACCATTATTGGTACAAGATAAATCATCTGACTGTGATAGATTGACTCTGACACCAAGTCTATAGGCCACAGTACCATTTTTGTTACAGGATAAATCATCTGACTGTGATAGATTGACTCTGACACTATGTCTATAGGTCACAGTATCCTTATTGTTACTGGATAAATCATCTGACTGTGATATATTGACTCTGACAGTATGTCTATAGGTCACAGTATCATTATTGTTACAGGATAAATCTTCTGACTGTGATAGATTGACTCTCACACTATGTATATTGGCCAAAGTACCATTATTGGTACAAGATAAATCATCTGACTGTGATAGATTGACTCTGACACCAAGTCTATAGGCCACAGTACCATTTTTGTTACAGGATAAATCATCTGACTGTGATAGATTGACTCTGACACTATGTCTATAGGTCACAGTATCCTTATTGTTACTGGATAAATCATCTGACTGTGATATATTGACTCTGACAGTATGTCTATAGGTCACAGTATCATTATTGTTACAGGATAAATCTTCTGACTGTGATAGATTGACTCTCACACTATGTATATTGGCCAAAGTACCATTATTGGTACAAGATAAATCATCTGACTGTGATAGATTGACTCTGACACCAAGTCTATAGGCCACAGTACCATTTTTGTTACAGGATAAATCATCTGACTGTGATAGATTGACTCTGACACTATGTCTATAGGTCACAGTATCCTTATTGTTACTGGATAAATCATCTGACTGTGATATATTGACTCTGACAGTATGTCTATAGGTCACAGTATCATTATTGTTACAGGATAAATCTTCTGACTGTGATAGATTGACTCTCACACTATGTATATTGGCCAAAGTACCATTATTGGTACAAGATAAATCATCTGACTGTGATAGATTGACTCTGACACCAAGTCTATAGGCCACAGTACCATTTTTGTTACAGGATAAATCATCTGACTGTGATAGATTGACTCTGACACTATGTCTATAGGTCACAGTATCCTTATTGTTACTGGATAAATCATCTGACTGTGATATATTGACTCTGACAGTATGTCTATAGGTCACAGTATCATTATTGTTACAGGATAAATCTTCTGACTGTGATAGATTGACTCTCACACTATGTATATTGGCCAAAGTACCATTATTGGTACAAGATAAATCATCTGACTGTGATAGATTGACTCTGACACCAAGTCTATAGGCCACAGTACCATTTTTGTTACAGGATAAATCATCTGACTGTGATAGATTGACTCTGACACTATGTCTATAGGTCACAGTATCCTTATTGTTACTGGATAAATCATCTGACTGTGATATATTGACTCTGACAGTATGTCTATAGGTCACAGTATCATTATTGTTACAGGATAAATCTTCTGACTGTGATAGATTGACTCTCACACTATGTATATTGGCCAAAGTACCATTATTGGTACAAGATAAATCATCTGACTGTGATAGATTGACTCTGACACCAAGTCTATAGGCCACAGTACCATTTTTGTTACAGGATAAATCATCTGACTGTGATAGATTGACTCTGACACTATGTCTATAGGTCACAGTATCCTTATTGTTACTGGATAAATCATCTGACTGTGATATATTGACTCTGACAGTATGTCTATAGGTCACAGTATCATTATTGTTACAGGATAAATCTTCTGACTGTGATAGATTGACTCTCACACTATGTATATTGGCCAAAGTACCATTATTGGTACAAGATAAATCATCTGACTGTGATAGATTGACTCTGACACCAAGTCTGTAGGCCACAGTACCATTTTTGTTACAGGATAAATCATCTGACTGTGATAGATTGACTCTGACACTATGTCTATAGGTCACAGTATCCTTATTGTTACTGGATAAATCATCTGACTGTGATATATTGACTCTGACAGTATGTCTATAGGTCACAGTATCATTATTGTTACAGGATAAATCTTCTGACTGTGATAGATTGACTCTCACACTATGTATATTGGCCAAAGTACCATTATTGGTACAAGATAAATCATCTGACTGTGATAGATTGACTCTGACACCAAGTCTATAGGCCACAGTACCATTTTTGTTACAGGATAAATCATCTGACTGTGATAGATTGACTCTGACACTATGTCTATAGGTCACAGTATCCTTATTGTTACTGGATAAATCATCTGACTGTGATATATTGACTCTGACAGTATGTCTATAGGTCACAGTATCATTATTGTTACAGGATAAATCTTCTGACTGTGATAGATTGACTCTCACACTATGTATATTGGCCAAAGTACCATTATTGGTACAAGATAAATCATCTGACTGTGATAGATTGACTCTGACACCAAGTCTATAGGCCACAGTACCATTTTTGTTACAGGATAAATCATCTGACTGTGATAGATTGACTCTGACACTATGTCTATAGGTCACAGTATCCTTATTGTTACTGGATAAATCATCTGACTGTGATATATTGACTCTGACAGTATGTCTATAGGTCACAGTATCATTATTGTTACAGGATAAATCTTCTGACTGTGATAGATTGACTCTCACACTATGTATATTGGCCAAAGTACCATTATTGGTACAAGATAAATCATCTGACTGTGATAGATTGACTCTGACACCAAGTCTATAGGCCACAGTACCATTTTTGTTACAGGATAAATCATCTGACTGTGATAGATTGACTCTGACACTATGTCTATAGGTCACAGTATCCTTATTGTTACTGGATAAATCATCTGACTGTGATATATTGACTCTGACAGTATGTCTATAGGTCACAGTATCATTATTGTTACAGGATAAATTTTCTGACAGTGATAGATTGACTCTCACTCTAAGTATATTGGCCAAAGTACCATTATTGGTACAAGATAAATCATCTAACTGTGATAGATTGACTCTGACACCAAGTCTATAGGCCACAGTACCATTTTTGTTACAGGATAAATCATCTGACTGTGATAGATTGACTCTGACACTATGTCTATAGGTCACAGTATCCTTATTGTTACTGGATAAATCATCTGATTGTGATATATTGACTCTGACAGTATGTCTATAGGTCACAGTATCATTATTGTTACAGGATAAATCTTCTGACTGTGATAGATTGACTCTCACACTATGTATATTGGCCAAAGTACCATTATTGGTACAAGATAAATCATCTGACTGTGATAGATTGACTCTGACACCAAGTCTATAGGCCACAGTACCATTTTTGTTACAGGATAAATCATCTGACTGTGATAGATTGACTCTGACACTATGTCTATAGGTCACAGTATCCTTATTGTTACTGGATAAATCATCTGACTGTGATATATTGACTCTGACAGTATGTCTATAGGTCACAGTATCATTATTGTTACAGGATAAATCTTCTGACTGTGATAGATTGACTCTCACACTATGTATATTGGCCAAAGTACCATTATTGGTACAAGATAAATCATCTGACTGTGATAGATTGACTCTGACACCAAGTCTATAGGCCACAGTACCATTTTTGTTACAGGATAAATCATCTGACTGTGATAGATTGACTCTGACACTATGTCTATAGGTCACAGTATCCTTATTGTTACTGGATAAATCATCTGACTGTGATATATTGACTCTGACAGTATGTCTATAGGTCACAGTATCATTATTGTTACAGGATAAATCTTCTGACTGTGATAGATTGACTCTCACACTATGTATATTGGCCAAAGTACCATTATTGGTACAAGATAAATCATCTGACTGTGATAGATTGACTCTGACACCAAGTCTATAGGCCACAGTACCATTTTTGTTACAGGATAAATCATCTGACTGTGATAGATTGACTCTGACACTATGTCTATAGGTCACAGTATCCTTATTGTTACTGGATAAATCATCTGACTGTGATATATTTACTCTGACAGTATGTCTATAGGTCACAGTATCATTATTGTTACAGGATAAATCTTCTGACTGTGATAGATTGACTCTCACACTATGTATATTGGCCAAAGTACCATTATTGGTACAAGATAAATCATCTGACTGTGATAGATTGACTCTGACACCAAGTCTATAGGCCACAGTACCATTTTTGTTACAGGATAAATCATCTGACTGTGATAGATTGACTCTGACACTATGTCTATAGGTCACAGTATCCTTATTGTTACTGGATAAATCATCTGACTGTGATATATTGACTCTGACAGTATGTCTATAGGTCACAGTATCATTATTGTTACAGGATAAATCTTCTGACTGTGATAGATTGACTCTCACACTATGTATATTGGTCAAAGTACCATTATTGGTACAAGATAAATCATCTGACTGTGATAGATTGACTCTGACACCAAGTCTATAGGCCACAGTACCATTTTTGTTACAGGATAAATCATCTGACTGTGATAGATTGACTCTGACACTATGTCTATAGGTCACAGTATCCTTATTGTTACTGGATAAATCATCTGACTGTGATATATTGACTCTGACAGTATGTCTATAGGTCACAGTATCATTATTGTTACAGGATAAATCTTCTGACTGTGATAGATTGACTCTCACACTATGTATATTGGCCAAAGTACCATTATTGGTACAAGATAAATCATCTGACTGTGATAGATTGACTCTGACACCAAGTCTATAGGCCACAGTACCATTTTTGTTACAGGATAAATCATCTGACTGTGATAGATTGACTCTGACACTATGTCTATAGGTCACAGTATCCTTATTGTTACTGGATAAATCATCTGACTGTGATATATTGACTCTGACAGTATGTCTATAGGTCACAGTATCATTATTGTTACAGGATAAATCTTCTGACTGTGATAGATTGACTCTCACACTATGTATATTGGCCAAAGTACCATTATTGGTACAAGATAAATCATCTGACTGTGATAGATTGACTCTGACACCAAGTCTATAGGCCACAGTACCATTTTTGTTACAGGATAAATCATCTGACTGTGATAGATTGACTCTGACACTATGTCTATAGGTCACAGTATCCTTATTGTTACTGGATAAATCATCTGACTGTGATATATTGACTCTGACAGTATGTCTATAGGTCACAGTATCATTATTGTTACAGGATAAATCTTCTGACTGTGATAGATTGACTCTCACACTATGTATATTGGCCAAAGTACCATTATTGGTACAAGATAAATCATCTGACTGTGATAGATTGACTCTGACACCAAGTCTATAGGCCACAGTACCATTTTTGTTACAGGATAAATCATCTGACTGTGATAGATTGACTCTGACACTATGTCTATAGGTCACAGTATCCTTATTGTTACTGGATAAATCATCTGACTGTGATATATTGACTCTGACAGTATGTCTATAGGTCACAGTATCATTATTGTTACAGGATAAATCTTCTGACTGTGATAGATTGACTCTCACACTATGTATATTGGCCAAAGTACCATTATTGGTACAAGATAAATCATCTGACTGTGATAGATTGACTCTGACACCAAGTCTATAGGCCACAGTACCATTTTTGTTACAGGATAAATCATCTGACTGTGATAGATTGACTCTGACACTATGTCTATAGGTCACAGTATCCTTATTGTTACTGGATAAATAATCTGACTGTGATATATTGACTCTGACAGTATGTCTATAGGTCACAGTATCATTATTGTTACAGGATAAATCTTCTGACTGTGATAGATTGACTCTCACACTATGTATATTGGCCAAAGTACCATTATTGGTACAAGATAAATCATCTGACTGTGATAGATTGACTCTGACACCAAGTCTATAGGCCACAGTACCATTTTTGTTACAGGATAAATCATCTGACTGTGATAGATTGACTCTGACACTATGTCTATAGGTCACAGTATCCTTATTGTTACTGGATAAATCATCTGACTGTGATATATTGACTCTGACAGTATGTCTATAGGTCACAGTATCATTATTGTTACAGGATAAATCTTCTGACTGTGATAGATTGACTCTCACACTATGTATATTGGCCAAAGTACCATTATTGGTACAAGATAAATCATCTGACTGTGATAGATTGACTCTCACACCAAGTCTATAGGCCACAGTACCATTTTTGTTACAGGATAAATCATCTGACTGTGATAGATTGACTCTGACACTATGTCTATAGGTCACAGTATCCTTATTGTTACTGGATAAATCATCTGACTGTGATATATTGACTCTGACAGTATGTCTATAGGTCACAGTATCATTATTGTTACAGGATAAATCTTCTGACTGTGATAGATTGACTCTCACACTATGTATATTGGCCAAAGTACCATTATTGGTACAAGATAAATCATCTGACTGTGATAGATTGACTCTGACACCAAGTCTATAGGCCACAGTACCATTTTTGTTACAGGATAAATCATCTGACTGTGATAGATTGACTCTGACACTATGTCTATAGGTCACAGTATCCTTATTGTTACTGGATAAATCATCTGACTGTGATATATTGACTCTGACAGTATGTCTATAGGTCACAGTATCATTATTGTTACAGGATAAATCTTCTGACTGTGATAGATTGACTCTCACACTATGTATATTGGCCAAAGTACCATTATTGGTACAAGATAAATCATCTGACTGTGATAGATTGACTCTGACACCAAGTCTATAGGCCACAGTACCATTTTTGTTACAGGATAAATCATCTGACTGTGATAGATTGACTCTGACACTATGTCTATAGGTCACAGTATCCTTATTGTTACTGGATAAATCATCTGACTGTGATATATTGACTCTGACAGTATGTCTATAGGTCACAGTATCATTATTGTTACAGGATAAATCTTCTGACTGTGATAGATTGACTCTCACACTATGTATATTGGCCAAAGTACCATTATTGGTACAGGATAAATCATCTGACTGTGATAGATTGACTCTGACACCAAGTCTATAGGCCACAGTACCATTTTTGTTACAGGATAAATCATCTGACTGTGATAGATTGACTCTGACACTATGTCTATAGGTCACAGTATCCTTATTGTTACTGGATAAATCATCTGACTGTGATATATTGACTCTGACAGTATGTCTATAGGTCACAGTATCATTATTGTTACAGGATAAATCTTCTGACTGTGATAGATTGACTCTCACACTATGTATATTGGCCAAAGTACCATTATTGGTACAAGATAAATCATCTGACTGTGATAGATTGACTCTGACACCAAGTCTATAGGCCACAGTACCATTTTTGTTACAGGATAAATCATCTGACTGTGATAGATTGACTCTGACACTATGTCTATAGGTCACAGTATCCTTATTGTTACTGGATAAATCATCTGACTGTGATATATTGACTCTGACAGTATGTCTATAGGTCACAGTATCATTATTGTTACAGGATAAATCTTCTGACTGTGATAGATTGACTCTCACACTATGTATATTGGCCAAAGTACCATTATTGGTACAAGATAAATCATCTGACTGTGATAGATTGACTCTGACACCAAGTCTATAGGCCACAGTACCATTTTTGTTACAGGATAAATCATCTGACTGTGATAGATTGACTCTGACACTATGTCTATAGGTCACAGTATCCTTATTGTTACTGGATAAATCATCTGACTGTGATATATTGACTCTGACAGTATGTCCATAGGTCACAGTATCATTATTGTTACAGGATAAATCTTCTGACTGTGATAGATTGACTCTCACACTATGTATATTGGCCAAAGTACCATTATTGGTACAAGATAAATCATCTGACTGTGATAGATTGACTCTGACACCAAGTCTATAGGCCACAGTACCATTTTTGTTACAGGATAAATCATCTGACTGTGATAGATTGACTCTGACACTATGTCTATAGGTCACAGTATCCTTATTGTTACTGGATAAATCATCTGACTGTGATATATTGACTCTGACAGTATGTCTATAGGTCACAGTATCATTATTGTTACAGGATAAATCTTCTGACTGTGATAGATTGACTCTCACACTATGTATATTGGCCAAAGTACCATTATTGGTACAAGATAAATCATCTGACTGTGATAGATTGACTCTGACACCAAGTCTATAGGCCACAGTACCATTTTTGTTACAGGATAAATCATCTGACTGTGATAGATTGACTCTGACACTATGTCTATAGGTCACAGTATCCTTATTGTTACTGGATAAATCATCTGACTGTGATATATTGACTCTGACAGTATGTCTATAGGTCACAGTATCATTATTGTTACAGGATAAATCTTCTGACTGTGATAGATTGACTCTCACACTATGTATATTGGCCAAAGTACCATTATTGGTACAAGATAAATCATCTGACTGTGATAGATTGACTCTGACACCAAGTCTATAGGCCACAGTACCATTTTTGTTACAGGATAAATCATCTGACTGTGATAGATTGACTTTGACACTATGTCTATAGGTCACAGTATCCTTATTGTTACTAGATAAATCATCTGACTGTGATATATTGACTCTGACAGTATGTCTATAGGTCACAGTATCATTATTGTTACAGGATAAATCTTCTGACTGTGATAGATTGACTCTCACACTATGTATATTGGCCAAAGTACCATTATTGGTACAAGATAAATCATCTGACTGTGATAGATTGACTCTGACACCAAGTCTATAGGCCACAGTACCATTTTTGTTACAGGATAAATCATCTGACTGTGATAGATTGACTCTGACACTATGTCTATAGGTCACAGTATCCTTATTGTTACTGGATAAATCATCTGACTGTGATATATTGACTCTGACAGTATGTCTATAGGTCACAGTATCATTATTGTTACAGGATAAATCTTCTGACTGTGATAGATTGACTCTCACACTATGTATATTGGCCAAAGTACCATTATTGGTACAAGATAAATCATCTGACTGTGATAGATTGACTCTGACACCAAGTCTATAGGCCACAGTACCATTTTTGTTACAGGATAAATCATCTGACTGTGATAGATTGACTCTGACACTATGTCTATAGGTCACAGTATCCTTATTGTTACTGGATAAATCATCTGACTGTGATATATTGACTCTGACAGTATGTCTATAGGTCACAGTATCATTATTGTTACAGGATAAATCTTCTGACTGTGATAGATTGACTCTCACACTATGTATATTGGCCAAAGTACCATTATTGGTACAAGATAAATCATCTGACTGTGATAGATTGACTCTGACACCAAATCTATAGGCCACAGTACCATTTTTGTTACAGGATAAATCATCTGACTGTGATA